>SJYV01029990.1:3103773-3125636 GCA_006410875.1 Neotragus pygmaeus
AGTTTATGGGGTCACAAAGAGTCGAACACGACTAAGCGACTGAAGTGAACTGAACTGAATCAACTCTTAAGACTTTAATCTTACTGTTGGTTATAGGATAGTCTCAGACTTTAATCTTACTGTTGGTTATTAGGATAGTCCCAGTCTTTCTTTAAATTGCTGTTTCATTTTGCCTGTTTTTTGCTGTTATAGATACTGCAGTGAATACCCCGTATGAAAATTTTGCATGTATTCATAATTATTCCTTAAGGGAAAACTCTCAAACTAGAACTTATGGGTCAAAAGAATTTAAGGGTTTTGATACCTTTTCCTAAATAGCTAAGAGCATGTTTAATGACACTTCAGTTGGATGCTGTCTTCCCCTGAGGAAGGGGTTTATCTCCTGTGTCTACGACAAACAACCTGTTGGGCGGAAATGGTATCGCGCTGAGTTGGGGCTGGCGGCTCCTTGTATTAGCGGGGAGGCACCGGCGCGTTCGGCCTGTTTCTAACCGACGTGTCTTTGTCTCTCTCCCTGGGGATCGCTGCCGCCCGTGCGGGCCGAAGCCTCGGGAAGCCGTCGCCCCGCAGCGCCGCCGCCCTGCGCCCGGCCGCCCCGGGGAGCCGCTGCCCGCCCGCGGGCGCCGTCACCACGCGCCAGGCCGCCGCCAGCTGCGGCGCCAAGCTCCGCGGCGGCGCAGCCCGGGAGCGCCAGCACGCCGCCCGCGGCCTCGGGAAGCCCGCGGCCCCGTGAGCGCCGCCGCCCGGCCGCGCCCGGCCGCCGCCGCGCCCCGCGCAGCCCAGTACCTCAGGCCTCGCCCGTCGCGCCTCTCCTCCCGCCACACCCGCCGGAGCGCTCAAGTCCACTCGGGCGTCGGCGATGTCCCCGGGGGCCTCAGCTGCCGTCACCCCGCGCTTTACCGACCTCTGTCCCACGCAGCCCCTCAGGAGGACCGTGTGCCTTAGGGCTGGCGGGTGCGAGGACTTCCTCATCCCGTCTGCCGTAATCTCGGCTTCTTTGAGAATCTTGCCACCGGAGAGTACCATCCTCTTCCCTCCTACTTTGTCGAGTTCCTAGTCATTTCCCTTCATTATTAGTTCTTCAAAGACTAGCTCCCATTTTAATCTTCTTTACCTCAAATCCCATCATCACAGGCTGGTGACCCGCGCTGTCCAGAGTCGTGTGACCCATACTGTGGTTAAACTTGAATTCCAACCTCCAGTCCCCTCCTTGTAACTTCATACGCAATGACCATTTGTTCCTCTCCGAATCAGCCCTTGGTCCCAGGTTCTAATTCGCCATCCCAGGGCATCCTCTACTGGCTTTGCACCGAGGTGGTTTCGTCTCCTGGGTTGCTTAGTCTGTGACTGAGCAGAGTCGGGGTGAGACGCCAGACTCCTCAGCAGCCTGACTGAAACTTTCTTAGAACCGTGCTACATGAGCCTAAGGCTCTTCTTGCCCAACCTCCCTCTCTTTTTCTAGGTGTCAGACTTGCATTAAGGTATGAAGACCGTGCCCTGCTCCTGATTCTTTCCCTCTTTGCTTCACAGATGTCCCCTCAATAAAAGTCTTCTAAGTTAAACCCTGCCTCCGTGTCTGCTTCTGGAAGTGGTGGTTGTTATTTAGGCACTAGGTCATGTCTGACTCTCTGTGACCCCAGGGACTGCAGCATGTCAGGCTTCCATGTCCTTCACTATCTCCCAGAGTTTGCTCAAACTCATGTCCATTGAGTCTGTGATGCCATCCAACCATCTCATCCTCTGTCACCCTTCGCCTCCTTCCCTCAGTCTTTCCCAGCTTCCAGGAGGACCTGAGCTAACACCTCCTCAGTCATTCCACTTTGATCACCATCTTCCTATCAGCCTGGATCCCTTGTTCACTGACAATTCATTAACTTCATTTCCCCCACTATTTATCAGTCCTTGTCACTTTCTCCTCTAGCCTAGATCCTCTGACCCATCACTATTATCATCCTTGATACTTCAATTTTTTTCAATTTACTTTCCTGGTAAAATCTCAACTCTGAATGAACCTTACTGTCTGCCTTCCACTAGCCTGACTGAGACAGCTGGACATTTTCTTTAAGGAAATCTCAGTTTTACTTTGAATCTTTATCTCAAACCTCAAATTGGTGCTATTGTTCCTACTATAGTCTCAGTTTCCCACTTCTGTTTGTACCTTTTCGTCTCTCCTTAAAATTTCCCAGTCTCCTCCTCCCTGTTTACTTTAAATTTCCCTTGAAAAATAGATGTTACATACAAACTTTATCTTCCCAGCACAAGACCCTCCACTCCCAACCTAGCTGCCTTGGTAACCACCAACTTCCTTTTTGTGACTGGAAGAAGTTTCGAAGGCCAGATCCTCCTCTTGGACTTTGGATCTCAACCTTTCCTGCTTTTACAAGGACTTTTTCCCTTTGGCTTTCCCTTTTCTTCCGTGATGTCAATTTCTGTCTTGAATGAATCATTCTCATGAGCCTGTAAACAGGCTCCAGTATTCTTAACCAAACCTTCCTTCAGGCACATCTTTTCCATCTATTAGCCATTTCTCAGTTCTCCTTCATGACCAAACTTGTTAAAGGAATTATCCTATTGATTGTCTTCATTTTCTGATCTTCTGTTCTCTTTCACAGTGTGACACCCCCATCCCCACTCCTGAAAGTGCCCAGTTATAGCCGCCACCCACTTCCATATTGTTCAGTCGTTAAGTCATGTCTGACTCTTTGTGACCCTATGGACTGCAACAGCCAGGCTTCCCTGTCCTTCACCATCTCCTGGAGTTGCCATATTACCCTATCCAAAAGGATATTTTCCTGTCTTCACCATGACCACTCCCTGCTTCTTTAAAGTTTCTCTCTTTATATTCAAGACTATTCTGTCCAGATTTTCTTCCTGCTTCACTGTTTGCTCCTAATGTTATGCTCTATTTCCTGCCTAACTTTGAAAAGTTGATGATTTTTGTTTTTTCAAAACCTCCACTGGGTCCCTTTTTTCTTTCTATGTTCTTTCCCAGGAGGATCTTATCAGTTGCCATGAATTTAAGTACTGGCTTTATGCTAATAAGTTACAAATTTATGATTCCTACTTTGATCTTTCCTCTAAGTTTTAGACTCACGTGTCTAATTGCTTGCTTAATTAATATCTTCCTGTGATTGACTTAGATCTTTCAAACTTAACATTTCCAAAATCTAATTCCTCATTCTCACCCCAAACCTGTTTCCCCTGTTACAGTAAGGAGTGCCACCATACAACAAATTTCTCAAGCTAGAAACCTATGTATCGTGCTTGATTCTTTTCATCTCTCCCATACATCAAGTAGACCAGCATAATACAACCATTTTGTCCCCCAAATGTATCTTTAATGTCTTCTTTTCATTTTCAGTGCCATCACTTAAGTCTAATTACTGTTTGTTCTCACCTGATTATTGTGACTGCCAGACTACCTATTCTACTTTCACTCATGACCCATGACCCACTTAAATACATTCTTCATAGAGTGGTAACAATGACCTCACTCCTCAGTTGAGTAAATTGTAAGATAAAATCTAAACCCTTTATCATGACTCACAGAG
Organism: Neotragus pygmaeus; assembly: GCA_006410875.1. NCBI lineage: Eukaryota > Metazoa > Chordata > Mammalia > Artiodactyla > Bovidae > Neotragus > Neotragus pygmaeus. The sequence goes on from SJYV01029990.1 coordinate 3,107,325, forward strand.
TCCTGCACAATCTGACCCCTACCTATCTCTCCAACCCTATCTATGCTCCTCTCTCTTATTGCCCACCATGATGTAGCCACGCTAGTTCCTCCAACATGCTTTTCTGCCCCGCAGGGGCTTAGTGAAAGTGAAAGTCTCTCTGTTGTGTCTGACTTTGTGATCCTGTGGACTATAGAGTCCATGGAATTCTCCAGGTCAGAGTACTGGACTGGGTAGCCTTTCCCTTCTCCAGAGTATCTTCCCAACCAAGGGATCAAACCCAGGTCTCCTGTATTGTAGGTGGTTTCTTTACCAGCTGAGCCACAAGGGAAGCCCCAGGGGATTAGTAAATACTGTTATCTCTGCCAAGCTGCTCTCCTTGGTTAGCCTCTTCCCAACAACAACCCTTAGATAACTCCTTAAATATAACATCTTTAAAAAGGCCTGCCCAGAGCATTGTTTGCAAATAGTGCTCACCTCTCTCCTCCCATTTGTTTTCTCACTTCTTTGTTTCTTTGAACTCCTTATATTGATTTGTACAATTATTTGTTTATTTACTTTTTGTGTCTGTTTCCCATACTGGAATGAATGAAAGAGACTGTGTCTGGATGTCTAGATCCTTCAACATTGTGTTTCTAGCCTGCAGCACAATACCTGGCACATATTAGGGGAACAGTAAATATCTGTTGAATAAATGAACACATTTGTCAATTTTTCTGTTGGGAGTTCATTTTTTATTGATTTGTAAGAACTCTTTATATATTTAAATCACTAACCATTTGTTTATTCAATATGTTGCTGATATTTTGCCCCTTGTCTTATATGTACCAATTTAATTTGTAGTATCTTTGATATACAGAAATGTTACATTTTTAATTTAGGTAAATCTATTTGTCCTTTCAAGATTTCTGCTTTTGGTGATATGTTTGAAAAAGTCTTCTTCCAGCTCAATGTTATATAAATATTTGTCTATTTTTTTCTTCAATTTCTTTAGATTTAAATCTTTATTCCAAATGGAACTTATTTTTTGATATAGATGTGATTAAGTCTCTAAATATTTATTTTGTTGTTGCATCATCACTTATTGAAAACTCCCTCTTCTACTGTTTTGAAAATTCTACATTTATCAAAAATTAAATTCTTACATATATTTTGAATGGTTTCTGGATTTATTATTTATCTGCTTGTTTTTTGGGGGGAGGGGTATCCTTCTGTATTCCTGAACCATGTTTTAATTATTGTCATTTTGTAATTTGCTTTATTGTGTGATTAACTTTTTAATGGAGTAAGCATTATTCTTCTTATTCAAAATACTTTCAGCTATATTTGTGCTTTTCTTCTTCCAGATAAGCTTTAGTTATAGTTTTCTCAGTTTCCAAAAGAAACTGGCATTTTATTTAGAATTGCTTTAACCTCATAGATTAATTGGGGGAAAATGCCCATTGTCGTAATAGTTATTTTGCTATTCAGGAACTTGTCACATGTCAGGATTATTGAAAGCTTCCTATATATTTTTTCAGCAATTTTGTAGGTGGTGCGTGTTTCTTGTTAATTGTATCATTAGATATTTTATGTCTTTGTTGGGATCATTTTCCTGTTATGTTTTATAACTGGTTGCTCCTTGTTGGGTCAGGCTATTGATTTCTGTAATTGGTAACTTTTCTGTACTCTTTCATTAATTTTTCTAGTTGATTCTCTTCTAAGTAGACAATCACTTGAAGTATACTTAATAGTGATTTTCTCTCTTTATAGTATTAATACCTCACATGTTATATGATGGTATTAATGTTAATTTTGTTCTTATTCCTGACTTTTGAGGAATACCAGTAATATTTCACCAGCTTTTAATGTTAGCTGTTTGATTGAAATAAAGGTCTTTATCAGGCTAAAGAAGTGGTTTCCTGGTTCAAGCATTCTAAGCATTTTGTTGGAAGTTGTTGCTGAATTATATTAAATGTATTCTGGGCAACAAGAGATGATCATGTGGCCTATTGTTATAATAAATTACATTAATAGACTTTCTTAATATTGGATTATTTCTGTATGAGATGTATCCTGTTTCATCATAGGTTTGTTTTCGTCTTTCAGTATAATACTGTTGAATTCAGCTCCTTACATTTTAATTAGAATAACTGCATTTATATTCACAAATATGTTTGGACTATAGCTTTGCATTTTTAAACTGTGTCTTAAATAGCTTCAAAAAAAACCTTGTTCCGTGCTCTAGATTAGTATAGAGTGTAGGAATCAATTCTTTGAAGATTTGGAGGAACTTACTACCACACTGTTTAGGCCTCGAGCTTTTTTCAGGGTGAGTGGAAGATAACTCTCTTAAAAGTTTTAAGTTTTCTTCTATGGTTTTGGCTCAGACAGGTTAACTACTATTTCTTATCAAATTTAAAAAACAGCAACTTTAAAGCAAATCATCCATTTTTATAGAATTTAACAGTTTACCAGTCTTCTACATATAATCTTATACTTGAAAATATTTTTCTCTCTATTTATAGTTATAGCTCTTCTCTCATTTCTAATCTTTTTAGTTGTGTTTTCTTTCTTTTATTAGACTTGATGGTCTTCTAAAGGAACCAATATTTAATTATTTTTTCCATTTTCTACATCATTAATATAACTTTTAATCTTTAAAATTCCTTCTTTATTCTTAAGTTTATTTTATTGTTTTCAGAATGTTTCTTTTTAATTAATGACTTAGTTCATTAATTTTCAATTCTTTCTTATTTAATAATAGGACACATAAGGCTATACATTTACCTCTGAACACAGCTTTGACTGCATCCTAAAGGTTTTGGTAATAGTTCTTAATTGTTGCTATTTTTAAGATAATAGATTTATAATTGTTGTTTTTATTTTGTTTTGACTGGTGTTATTTAGGATAGTGTTATGAGGTTTTGTTATTGTTAACCCTGATGTTTTTAAAATAAAGAATAAATTTATTAATATTTATGTTGCTAATTCAATAAAGAGGCAATTTTGTTTCAAAAAAGTGAAATTATCCTTGAAGTTGAGTTATCTCAAGTTATACACAAGCATTATCTAGAGTTCTTTCTTATGAGATCCTACTAATGCACTCACTAGTGGTGGCTATACTAGCTGCTGACAACAGGGATTTGGGATGCCATTAGAGTCAATAATTTACTGGAACTATGATCTATACATAGTATCCTATTTATTCGTGTAAAAGGCAAAAAAGAGCTTTAATCATGTTTATTGCCTCAAAAATCCTCAGGTAATATGAAACTTAAATGATCATCTAAAAATTAGAAAAACTCATTATCAAAGTTTATGAAATCAAGAAGAACCTGAGAATTGTGAACAAGGAGTTTTAAAATTTTGGCACTGGAACAAGTTTTCTTTTAGATTTGGAAAGATTGGTTTTAAAAATATTTATTTTTGTACTTACAAATGTAATTCATATACATTAAATAAAATAAAGATCAGCTATAACTCTGTCACTCAGTAAAATACTGTTAACATTTTGTTATATTTTCTTCTAAGATTGTTTCTTTATATCCCTCTTTCATTCTTTCTTCCATTGGATAGAATTGGGCTCATATTCTTTTGCTTCCTGGTTTTGTTTTCTAGTTATTATTTGTTAGCATTTCCCAATGCTTTAAGGAAGTGGCAATGGTTAGGGATTAATTTATTTCAGTATTGGTAACATAAGGATTGGGCTCTTCTTGCTCTGGTTTCTACTGCCCAGACTACTTGCTTTCTAAGCCTGGTTCTTAAAGAGTCACCTAATAATCTTCCATTTAATTCTTTTATTTCTGTCATTGGCACTCAAGAATGCTGATGTAGTGATTTCCTTTTATTTGATTCATAGCATTTTCAGAATTCTAGAGCCAAGAAATTATATTATGCATGTGTGTACAGGTGTGCACACAAATGCACACACACCTAGGCACACACACACCTATGTAAGTTTACGTGCTTATTTTGGATTCACAGACCACATTCTTATATTAAAGCTTCTGAGAAGTTCTGCATTAAAAATTTGCTTTAAAAATCTGCATTTCAAACATTTCATTACAGAATACTGTACTTTTTTCTAGTAGAACTGGTAATTTCTTAAAACTTCAGAAAGCACTGATTTTATTAACTTAGCAGCAGCTTGATGGCCCTTTCTCTTGATTTCCATTTGTCAGTATTAGTTAAATTAATACTAATTTAGCATATTGAATAAGTTTCTTTTCTGGAGCCTCTTCTTGTGTGCTGAGAAGTTAGTTCCAGCAATACCTAACAATTTGATTTCAAAATTACCATCAGACCCAGGTAAGAGAGACCATTGCTTTGGGACCCACTCTTTACATGGCCCTACTCTGGCCCTCTTTCAGTCACTTTTGAAGAGTCTATGGATCTAAGGGAATATACCCACCTGAACCTGAGCAGTCTTCTTTAGACTGCATTCTGGGTGCCTGGGACGCAGGATTCTCAATCTAAACAGCCTCACCTTCTAGAACCTTTCTAGTCCATCCTATCATGCCATTTGAGTTCTCTTAGGCCTAAAGGATGGCAAAAGGGTGGCTATTTGAAGGGTGTGACAGGTTGGTTCTGCAGACGGGAGTCCACATCAGTGTATCTGGGGCCCCTCCCAGTGTGGGATGCAGCTGGGGTATGGTATAAGGACCAATTATGATTAGGCTACCATGTTCCAGTATGGGACACTGAGGAATCCAAGGATTCTTAACTTGAATGTAGCCTTCCAGGAAATTATGAGGTAATATATGTGAGCATAGAGCAATAGGAGTCATTTAATAGTTTGTTGGCTTGGCTTGTAACTTTGAAAATATTTGGATGTAGGATTCTTCTACTTTTCTCTTGTCCTGGCCCTGTGAATATTAGGAGTGAGATTGGTGCTCAGATGGCTAGAAGCAAAAGTTACAATCCTGGGGGCAGTGGCACTTGGAAAGTCTTGGGGCCTCAGAGGAAAGTGGCAGGAGGGTGACATTTGGTGATAGAACCCAGGGAGGTATGATATATATATATATATAGTTAGATGATAGGTAGCATTATCTATCTATCTATCTATCTATCTATAGTTAGGTGATAGATAGATAGGTAGATAGATAGGTAGATAGATAAAACCTGGCTTCCCTGGTGGCTCAGATGATAAAGAATCTGCCTCTTTGGCAAGAGACCTGGATTTGATCACTGGGTTGGAAAGATCCCCTGGAGAAGACAATGACAGTCCATGCCAGTATTCTTACCTGGGAAATCCCATGGACAGAAGGGTCTGGTGGGCTTCAGTCCATGGGAAGGCAAAGAGTTGGACACAACTGAATGAGTTTCACTTTTCACTAGGACCTCATGGAGCCTGAAAGTTTAGCATGAAGCAACAGAGCCTTCTATATTTGAATGAAATACAAATTAGATGATGAGTGTCTCAGCAGTGGCCATGGGTCACAATGAGTTAAAGACTAGAGTCCAAATCCTAAGCTTTCCAGAGGCCTCCAGAATTTTGTACTCTAAACATGACTGATTTTTCCCCCCACACTAGTGAGTGAAAAGTTCAGAATCAGATTGAATTTTACTTACAAAATTAAAGTCATAGTACCATCTCTTATACCTGAATGTGGTGGTATGAGTCACACTACTGCAGTATGTGAAAAATGGTACAGAAAGAAGCATGGACTGTCTTGGAAGTGTAAAACAGAGGAACCTCCCTTGGTCTGGAAGTTCAGATTAAGTTCTTGGAAGCAGTAACATTTAGCTGAGCAATGAACAGTGAGCAGAGATTTCAGGGACAGCATTCAAGGGAGGGGGGAAAAGGGCATTGCAAACAGGAGGGAAGGCTGTATGGGGAGGTTGGAAGTTAGAGAGGACATGATGAATAAGCATTGAATAACGGTCTGTGTGGTGTGGGAATTGAAAGCAAGAAGGACACTGTAAACAGATAAGACAGGAGAGGAATTCCGAGGCCTGATCACACAGGGCTCTCTAAACCATGTTGGGAACTTCAGGAAAACAGCAGACCATGGTTTCTATCTTCAATGAACTCAGGGTCTAGTGGACAAAAAAGTCTCAGTTCAGTTGAGTCGCTCAGTCGTGTCCAACTCTTTGCGACCCCATGAATCGCAGCACGCCAGGCCTCCCTGTTCATCACCGTCTCCCGGAGTTCACTCAGACTCACGTCCATCGAGTCCATGATGCCATCCAGACATCTCATCCTCTGTCTTCCCCTTCTCCTCCTGCCCTCAATCCTTCCCAGCATCACAGTCTTTTCCAATGAGTCAACTCTTCACATGAGGTGGTCAAAGTACTGGAGTTTCAGCTTTAGCATCATTCCTTACAAAGAACACCCAGGGTTGATCTCCTTCAGAATGGGCTGGTTGGATCTCCTTGCCGTCCAAGGGACTCTCAAGAGTCTTCTCCAACACCACAGTTCAAAAGCATCAATTCTTCGGCGCTCAGCCTTCTTCACAGTCCAACTCTCACATCCATACATGACCACAGGAAAAACCATAGCCTTGACTAGACGGACCTTTGTTGGCAAAGTAATGTATCTGGCTTTTGAATATGCTATCTAGGTTGGTCATAACTTTTCTTCCAAGGAGTAAGCGTCTTTTAATTTCATGGCTGCAGTCACCATCTGCAGTGATTTGGGAGCCCCCCCAAAATAAAGTCTGACACTGTTTCCACTGTTTCCCCNGACGGACCTTTGTTGGCAAAGTAATATCTCTGCTTTTGAATATGCTATCTAGGTTGGTCATAACTTTCCGAAATCTCAGTGTTCTACCAACTAATTTTTGTGAACACTCTATGTAGAAAGTGGTCAATCTTTTCTTTAAAATGTATTTTCTAGCTTGTCATTTGCCTTTTAATTTTGATTTTACTTGTTTTTCTTTTTTCTTTTTTTTCCACTTCTCTCCTCCCCTTATGCCTACTTAAAACCTGCCCTCTCCAAACCCTAACCCCCCAAGGCAACTGGCGACCCCGGGAGCTCGAGAGCTTGCTGCGCTTCAGACCCACTCCTGCACCCACCGGCCAGGCCACCTGGGAGCCACGCCTGCCATCTTCTCCAAGGGTCCACTTGCAACACTCCTCCCCACTCCGGAACGCCTCCCCTTGTTCCTGGCTGTCGGAGAGCTCAGAGAAGACTAGTATTCTGAGCATAGGCAGCTTAATGCTGAGAATTTTAAATGAGGCCTCCAGGGCAGCGTGGTTAGAAAACAGTGAGCTAGTCTTGAGTTTAATAACTCACCAACGTGCCCCTTCCAGGGTCCGAAGATTGAACCCAAGACTAGAGCAGTAACAGAAAGGGAAAACAGAAGGTAATCTCTCATCTAAATGAGGAAGCCAGAGGCCAAAAAGCAGAACAGGTCTCCATCTGAAGCATCTGAGAACACGCTGACCTTCCCAGGAAAGGTGGCAATGGGCAAAGCGGTCTGACCCTGTGAGTCCCTATACTGTGGGTTTGGAATTTTAAAAGGATCCAGTGGAAACTATCAAATACAGGATCGGGGCAAGCAAAGGTCTGTTTTCCAAACAGAGAGATCTCTGTTGTCAACCACAACTTTTAGTAATCTAAATGTAAGATAAGTGAGATGCGACGGGGAAGGTACAGCCAGTCAGTCAGTTCAGTTTCAGTCGTGTCCGACTCTTTGCGACTGCAAGGACTACAGCACACCAGGCTTCCCTGTCCATCACCAACTCCTGGAGCTTGCTCAAACTCATGTCCATCNTTTGTTTGTTTGTTTGTTTGTTTTGCCAGAAAGCATTGGCAGTGATGGAGAGCAAGTAATGGGTGCCCTCTGGTGAGTTTCAGTGGTACCCCAGCAGGCAACTTCCCAGCGACCAGATTCTTGTTCACCAGCTCTGGCATGAGGCACCTCAGTGAACATCACCATCCTACAGGTCTCAGCAGTACCTTCTCCATTAAGGTCTGAATCACAGCTGGAGTCAAGAGTTGGGAGTGGGGAGACTGCCAACTGTTTTCCTTCTTTGGATGCTCTTCCTAAGCCACAGAAATGGAAGCTTTACCCTGCACCTACAACTCCAGTATTTTGGGAGATTCTTTCTAATTTCTTTTTAGTTAATCTCTTTCACTAATAATTTCTTATATTAGTTTTCCTTTGTTCAATTACTGTATAAGTAAAAGTATTAGTCACTCAGTTGTGTCTGACTTTTCAACCTCAGGGATTATAGCCTCTGTCTATGGAGTTTTCATCTCTTTGCTGAACCTTAACTGATACATTCACAAAATAAATATTCAACTTAAAAATTGGTGCCATCTAAACTATGGTGGTATGAAAATATGGTCACACCAGCCAGTCTTGAGCTTGACTATTGGCTCTGTCCCTTGCTAGCTGTGTGACTTGGGGAGAGTTTTTAAATATCTCTAACTTCTAAAGTTGGGTTGACTCTCATTTGTAAAATTGGGTTAATAATGATGATCTTGTGGCGTTGTTATGAAGATAAAGTAGCATATATACAGTAGTGGGCACAGTGTAGTTACTTAGTTAAATAAGTAGCATTTTAAATAATAGTTTATTATGGTAGCTTTTTTATTTATTATTTTTTGTGGGGGGTGGGGGGAGGGCTCCAAAATCACTACAGATGGTGACTGCAGCCANGGCCTAATGCTAATCTTCTGAAAGTACTTCAGTTATTATATAGTTCTGTTTTTTTCTTCAGTAGGAACTCTGTTATTTAATGAAGGTAGACTTAAGTTCAGAAAGAAAGGACAGTGAAGGCAAGACTTAAAGGTCACAGCCCTCAAATGTTCCTATTTATCCTTTATAACGTAGATATTTGCACACTAATTAAAATGTAAGATGGCACATTAAATTCTATGGAATGCCAGAAATTATTTTTCTTGATTAATTGCCCTGGAAATATCTCTTAAGTAATTGTGTGATCATCCTCTTGAATATAACTATTCCCAGTAGTTGCCCACATCAGCACCATATCATATACATAATATCAAAGAAGATGAAAGAATGAAAGATATGTAACTTGAGAAAATCCATGATGAAAGGACTGATTTTATGGCTGAAATGAATGGTTTAGCATAGTCAAACTTAAAAAAAAAATGTCTTGCTTTCTTTAAAATTTTTTGTTTTAGTCCTCTGGGTTCTCATGTAAGTTGAAAACATGATAAAGGAACTCAAAGAAGAGAAATGGTTTGCTTTTGAGCTGTCACTGCTCCAGGGGCCTCATCAAAAAACTCATTTCATTTTGATTGAGTAAGTTAACATGAATGAATGAAAAGAACTGAAGTACAAATGGAAAGAGAGTGTGGTTTAATGGGATAAGCAAAAGACTGGGCAATGGATTGGATACCTAATAGTTTTTGGCTACTGACACTAATTTTATCTGTTAACGCTGACTTCTTGGTTGTGAATAAAGTGGAATCCATGGAACTCATTTAAATCATTGTTCTAGGAAAACATAATGAGACATAGAAAGTCCAACTACAAAATATATTATGGTTGAAGATGGAAAGAAGGCTGATATTAATAATTGGGAAAAGCAAAATGAAACCTTGAATTCATCAGTTAGGGTACTGTTTATATTCCTATTTTCAAGACTGATCTTTCATTTGTTTTAGGTAATATTTTTTCTAAAATTACTTGCTAACATTTCTAAATATCTACTAGTAGATTTGTATTTCACATCTTTTTATTGCAGAAATGCACATCATTAATACTTTTCTAGGCTGCCACCAGAAACCACATTTTAAATTGTTCCTTAAATTTAAAATAATTTTCTTTCTCATTAGAAGAATAAATATAACTCTATTAGGGCCAACTGTAATTTCCAGCAGTTTAATTAATATCAATGTAAATTAGTCTTTAAGCTTCAACTTACATTAAATTTATCCCCATTTTAGTTGTATAACAGGAAAGAGAAAATTTTAAAGATAATTTTCACTTATGTGTAAAAATGACCCTTGAATGACAGCTGAGTCTGCTCTTTTCAGAGAGTACATAGACTCAGAGGAGATGATCCCTGATACTTCCTGAAATCAGCATCGTTTCTTCCGTAGTTCGCTCCTTTTTATATGTGTGCTCTGTTTTTATGTTACATGTTACACCCTGGCATTGGTGGCTGTAGTGATGTAGTATCCTTGACTTTGAAGCACACACATGATCACTGCTTTTCATACACTCCCCTCATCAATCATGTGATGTGCTTTGTTGGCACTACATGTTGAGTTTAATTTAAACAAAAAAATGGTTAAAATTATCTTCAAAAACCTTGTCCTCTATAGCATTGCAAAGCCATCAGGTCTATAACAAGCCATGAAGGTGGAAGGATAGGCTTATGATGGTTGTCAAGAGATACAACATGAAATTTAGAAGGAAGAGGAGGGGGAAAGTATGATTTCCACACTTGGAGCCCTTGGGAGTCCAGGATAAACACAAGTATGCTTCACCCAAGTGCAGGATGACATAGGTGTTTTCATCAGAGGCTTACTCTGCCAGACTGCGTACATCTGAATCAGAGAGGATATAGTAGTCTGTGTAGTATCTGCTGACAAACTTCTGTGCTCGTGAAGGCTGGCTTCCAAGTCACACTAGAGCGGAGTTCATTGGCGTGGACCAGCTCTGTGAAGCACAGGAGAGTGGAGAGGAATGGAAAGTGGAGAGGAGAGGAGAGCACTCACGGTCAGCCTGCTGCCTTCACGTGCCCTTCACATGTGGACCTTGCCAGACTCCTTTGGGAACAGTTTTTGGGGCTCCAAGGAAGCTGAGGATTGGGGGAGGTATTCTATCTCTCACAGGTACCAAATGATTCCTTGCTTAGAATTCAGAAAGCAATAAATTCCATGTGGAGGTACATGATAAACATCGTATGGGTTGGATGCTTATAAGAAATAATTATTTCAATAGTTAAAGAAAAATGAAACTCCCAGGCTTGATGGAAGAGGTATATTGGAAAGCTCATGCCGCTACACAGAGAATCCAGCCTATAATAAAGAAACTTAGAGTTTGAAAGAAAAGGTAGGATTGTCCTAAAATCTGTCTCGTCTAGAAGAGAGATAAGGTTGCTCAGCTTCCTTGGGACTCAGGAACAAAACTAAATGGAACAGTACAGTCTCAATTCTCCATAAATTTTTTTTTTTGGTTAAGATGAAACATTTTCTGATCAAGAAAAAAAAAATGTTACTCTATGATTTAGCATGGAAAAGTCATTATGTACAAAGAAAGGCACAGACTCAGAGCAATAGGATATATGCTTGATATCATTCAATCAGGTATTCATTGTTGGAGGAATAACTGCAATTCTGTATTTTCTTGCAAAGCAAAATCTAGTGCTCTAGGGTACCTAAGAGAGGAAGTACCTTAGGAGAGGACTAAGCACATGAAGCTATGGTATATTTCTTCCTCAGATACATGTAGAAGGACTATGTACTGCAGGCCAAGCAAAACCCTTGAAAGCAGAAGAATCACATCGTTTCAGATGTGATAGAATTTGAAAGCAACGAGTGAAGCTGGTGGGGTCAGTCATGCCTGGTGCAGTCCTATCGTTAAGGCATCAAACATGAGTTTATCAGAAACTTCTTCCTATCTTTGAACTGAAACGCCTTAACTTCCAGCAACATGTGATTTTTGTCAAGTGAGAATAATTAAACTACTAGTTTAGTCAAAGTGGTAATGCTAATAAAATGCAGGTGTTCTTTGATAATCTCAAAATTATACTGTCAAAGCAAATGTGCTATAATATATCAAGATCCAGTGACCACAGCTTACTTGACACCTGCCTCTAAGTGTAAAAATAATTCTTTTAGTAAGTGTAAGGTACCAAATCCAAATGATAAGAAAGCAGCATCATTTATTTCTTGTTGATGAGTTGCTAAGTCATGTCCAACCCTTTGTGACCCCACAGAGTAGCCTGCCAGGCTTCTCTGTCCATGAGGTTTCCCAGAAAAAAATACTGGACTAGGTTACCATTTCCTTCTTAGTAATGCATATAAGAGTGGCACCTTAGGTTCTGAGAAATGAGCTCATTTTTCTGGAATCTGGAGTCTCACACAGTATCAAGCACCCAGTGAGAAGCTGTTGACTGACTGGAGGAATGAATGGTGCAGTGGCCTCCAGAACTGGATATGCTTCTTATGGGCACTCAGGTGGGTTCCCTGGGACTCTGTGGATTCCTGTTAAGCTTTGAATTTACTCCAGCTATTATACATGCTAACCAGCCAGTCCATTCTGAAGGAGATCAGCCCTGGGATTTCTTTGGAAGGAATGCTGCTAAAGCTGAAACTCCAGTACTTTGGCCACCTCATGCGAAGAGTTGACTCATTGGAAAAGACTCTGATACTGGGAGGGATTGGGGGCAGGAGGAGAAGGGGACGACTGAGGATGAGATGGCTAGATGGCATCACTGACTTGATGGACATGAGTCTGAGTGAACTCCGGGAGTTAATGATGGACAGGGAGGCCTGGTGTGCTGCGATTCATGGGGTTGCAAAGAGTCGGACACGACTGAGCAACTGAGCTGAACTGAACCTAAGAGGACTTGTGCATCTCATGGGAGGAGACATAGTTAAGCAAAAGGAGAGGCAGTACCTCCTAATGTGAAATCTTTTTCCATCCCACAGCCAGCCTTGGGATGCGGTACAGCAGAGAGGCTAAAACCATGGGGACAAGAAAAAAAAAGTGAAAAAAAAAATGGGCGTCAGAGTCAGACGAGTATGGGCGTGCCAATGATGGTGCGTGGCCTTGATGGAGTGACTGTCTTTGTCTCAGTTGTTTCATCTATAAAATGATAATAATAAAGGAATTTCTATACTATGGGGTCATGAGCTTAGCACAGCATCTGGCACCTAATAGACGTCCAGTGAATAGTGCTATTGTGATATTAAAGACAGAAAGAAATGACTGTTTTCCTTCCTTATAGGAGAGGAAAGTGGATGGAAAACCATGTAAATTAAGTTTGATCACCNTCATGAGCTTAGCACAGCATCTGGCACCTAATAGACGTCCAGTGAATAGGGCTATTGTGATATTAAAGACAGAAAGAAATGACTGTTTTCCTTCCTTATAGGAGAGGAAAGTGGATGGAAAACCATGTAAATTAAGTTTGATCACCAGAAAGGGTAAAAACCATGAAACCTGTAATACCAAAGGTCAGTGAGCGTATCAAGCAACAAGAAATCTCTTAAGTTCATTGTTGTTGGGAGTGTGAAGTGGTTCAGTTACTTTGGGAAAAAAATCTAGCAGTTTCTTATAAAATTAAACATACATCTACCCAATGACCCAGAAATTTCATTCCTAGGTATTTACCTAAGGGAAATGAATATATCTATCCAAGACATGTATCTTGCTCAAGTATCTTCATAACAGCTTTATGCATAATAGCTGAATGCTGGAAACATCTAAGGTGTTCTCTAAGAGAAGAGTGGTCAAACTGTGGTCTATAACAAACAATAGAATACTACTCAGCAACATAAAGGAATGTGGCTACTTAAATCAACCATGGCTCAGATGGTAAAGAATCTGCCTGCGAAGCAGGAGACCCAGGTTCAATCTCTGGGTCTGGAAGATCCCCTGGAGAAGAAAATGGCAACCTACTCCATTATTCTTGCCTGGGAAGTCCTATGGACAGAGGAGCCTGGAGGACTACAGTTCATGGGGTCACAAAGAGTTGGACACAACTGAAGCAACTGACATGCAAGATACATAAACGAAGGAACTTCTGAAAAGTTCGGAAACATGCATAAATCTCAAAGACACTAATGAGTAGAAGAAGTCTTACACAAAAGAACACATAAAGTATGGTTCCATCTTTAAAAAGTTTTTAGAACAGGCAAACTGATCAATGGTGAAAAAAAATTAGAACAGTGGTTGCCTCTAGTGCAGGGGATGGGTTTTGACTGGAGAAGAGCCTGAGACAACTTTCTGGGATGATGGTAGCGTCCTGCACCTTGATAAGCGTTTGGGTTAGACAGGTGTGTGCATTTCTCAACATACAATAAATGAATTAAAATGTGTGCATTTCACTGAGTGTTAACTTTATGTCCAAAAGAGAAAAGAAGTATAAGGTTGGAACTCTAGGTGACAATATGCATGCTGATGTGTTTAGGAGTGAAGTGTGCTGATGTCTGCAACTTACTTTGAAATGCATCGGAAATAAGATAGATTGATTGCTGGGATGGAAAGATGAAGAGAAGGATATCTATGTCATGATAAAAGTGTAGTAAAATATTAATTGTCAAATTTAGGTGAGAGTATCCTGGTGTACATTTCACCTTTTCTGTATGTTCGGAAAGTCTTGTAATAAAATGACAGGAAAATACTGTGTGTTTACAGTACATCCTTTTCCTGGAGCTGGCAGAGCAGGGCATCCAGCTCCCAGTTAGGCCTGCTACTCTTTCGTTTTCCTTCTTCCCATAAAGTTCTCTTTTGCTTCCAGTTTTCTGCTTTTGAGGTTTGAGTTTTAGTATTTCCTGTGTCCTGTGGGGCATGTGAATGCTCTGGATGGTTTGTTTAGCTTCTCAGGAACTGAGGGCAGCTCTTTGGATCACTCATATTCCCGTCCTCAGCCGATCTCATCTGTGTCTCCTTGAGTCTCCTGACTTCTCCCAGAGCTGCCCTGCCTGGATGCTTCTGCCTTCTCCACCCACAGACATTGCCTAAGAGGGCAGGTGGAGGGGAGAAGCCGGTATGCCCTGCTTGCGTAGTCTATTTAGTGCTGCTTCTTAATGAATGTGTGGGGGTACTTGATGCTTTTATCCATGGTGGCATCTCTATCTTTACTCTAGGAATTGGAATATGAGATTAATCTCACAATTGTTATGGGCTGGGCTGTTATACTGGCTTTGTATAGTATAAAAAACACTGATCTGAAAAGGAGGTGACCTGACTTCTTGCCCTGCTTTTTCTCCCTTATTGGCCATACAACTCATGAATTAATGACCCAGTCCCTTAATCTATAATATAGAATGAGGGATTGGATTAGACACCGTGTAGGTATTGCTTCCACTCCAGTACTCTTGCCTGGCAAACCCCATGGATGGAGGAGCCTGGCAGGCCGCAGTCCATGGGGTTGTTAGAAGTCGGACACAACTGAGTGACTTCACTTTCGTGCACTGGGGAAGGAAATAGCAACCCACTCCAGTGTTCTTGCCTGGAGAATCCCAGGGACGAGGGAGCCTGGTGGGCTGCTGTCTCTGGGGTCGCACAGAATTGGACACGACTGAAGTGACTTAACAGCAGCAGCAGCAGCAGGGATTGCTTCAGTTCTAAAATTCTCAGTCCAAGTATTTCAATCAATGACTGGGCTCAAATCCTGCCTTACCACTTACTAGTTATGTGATCTTAGGCAAGTTACTTGGGGCTTCCCAGGTGGCTCAGTAAAAAAGAATCTATCTGCCCATGCATGAGATGCCAGAGATGTGGGTTCAATTCCTGCGTGGGGAAGATACCCTGGGGTAGAAAATGGCAACCCACTCCAGTATTCCTGCCTGGAAAATTCCCTGGACAGAGGAGCCTGGCAGGCTGTAGTCCATGGGGTCACAAAGAGTTGTACACGACTGAGTGACTTGGAGAAGGAAATGGTACCCCACTCCAGCACTCTTGCCTGGAAAATCCCATGGACGGAGGAGCATGGTGGGCTGCAGTCCATGGGGTCACTAAGAGTCGGACATGACTGAGTGACTTCACTTTCACTTTTCACTTTCACGCATTGGAGAAGGAAATGGCAATCCCCTCCAGTGTTCTTGCCTGGAGAATCCCAGGGACAGGGGAGCCTGGTGGGCTGCCGTCAATGGGGTCGCACAGAATCAGGCACGATTGAAGTGACTTAGCAGTAGCAGAGTGATTAACACACACAACACAGGCAAGTTACTTACATTTTGGGGCAACTTTAGTTTTTTTATCTGCAAAATGGGAGTAATAATAACAATAGTTATTATCCCTTAGGAACTTCCTTAAGGATTAAATTAAGTATGTACAGACCCTGCACAGGTGTCGGCTCATAGCAAGCAGTCCAATGTTAGCTACTACTGTTAGTAACTACTGCAACTAGTTACTACTTCCCCTCCTGCCCCTCTTCCTTTTCCACCACCAGCGTGGGCTGGAAGCTACCACGTTTCTTTTTCTCTCTTAGAATTGTATTGTTATTTCTCTTCAACTTAAAGTTAGCTTAAATATTTTCTCTCTGATTCAGATTTTCTAGATATATTTGCAGTAACTTTAGGGGTGTGCCCTTTTATTTCTTAATCATATTGATTTTCAGAAAGGATATCATAGGAAAAATAAGGATCCATTTAAATTCTACATTCTCTTCCTAATCTTTCATCTTCTAAAGGCAAAAATCTTCATATTGTTTCTTCTCTGAATCATAAGGGCTAAACCAAAAAGTCAATTCTTCCTAAGAAAGGAGAAAAAGAGCAATTATTAAGAAGTAAAGAATAGTCTTAGGATGGCATGAGCAGATCATTGGAACTATCAGAGATATTGTTAGATATTGAAAGCTAAACCATCACCTCAGGCTGTTGCTGAAGAATGTCTGTTGCCACTGGAATCAATCCATGGAAATACCGGCAAGTACCCGTCACACTTAGCTCTTCAGATCTCTCTGCCTTTTACTTAAAAAAAAAAAAAAAAAATTGACAGGATTAATCTAGTTAGGTAAATGCAATTAAAAATAATTCCAGCATAAGACATGAGCTGCTTTTAGTTATCCAATATTGTATACTAATTACAGACATGCAACTATAACTTTTAGAAGCTAGAGAGTACAACTTTTAACCCAAAAGATGAATTAGGTTTATAATGTAAAAAATTTTCCCAGAAAGTTAGGGACCTAGAATAATGACTGAAAATAGTGCGTGCATGAGCGTGCTCAGTTGTGCCTGACTCTGCGACCCCATGGACTGTAGCCTGCCAGGCTCCTCTGTCCATAGGATTGTCCAGGAAAGAATTCTAGAGTGGGTTGCCATGCTCTCCTCCAGGGGATTTTCCTGACCCAGGGATCAAATCCACGTCTCCTCTACCTCCTGCATTGGCAGGCAGATTCTTTACCACTGCACCACCGGGGAAGCCCCAGTGAAAATAAGATACCAGTATTTGACCAGAAGTCCATGATATCTATAATCTTTGTCTTGAAGCAATCTGCCATCTCTTCAAAGAAGTTGTGGGAAATGTGGGCACAGAGGGTAGAAGTCTGCAAATGTACACTTGTTATAACTTGAGTGACAAACCCTAATATAAAACCTTACATTACATCCTAACAAAGGGCAGGATTCCTTCGGCTGCCACAGAGGCAGCCATGCATCTGGTACCAAGCTGGCTGCAGGACAGCTCTTTCCCTTGGGCTCATTTCTAAGTGTCAGGTCATTTTGTGTACATCAGTTAAGTCAATAGTCATTTATTTGTTGTCTATCTCCTGCCCATTACGCTAGATAGTAGGGAATGTAAGACAATCCCTAATTTCAAAGAGCTTTTAAAAAATTTAAGTGTTATTTTTTATTGGGGTATGCATACTGTTGTGTTAGTTTCAGGGTGTACAGCAAAGTGTTTCAGTTTTCATACACATATATCCATTCATTTCCAGATTCTTTTTTCATGTAGGTTATTACAGAATATTGAGTAGAGTTCCCTGAGCTACTGTGCAGTAGGTCCTTGTTGGTTATATATTTTTCATATAGTAGTATATGTATGTTAATCCTAAACTCCTAATTTATCCCCACTTCTCTCTGTCCCTGACCTTTCTCCTTTGGTAACCATAAGTCTGTCTGTGAGTCTATTTCTGTTTTTTAAATATGTTCATTTATATCATCTTTTGTAGATTCCAAATATAAGTGGGTGGTATCACATGATATTTGTCTTTGTCTTACTTCACATAGTATGATAATCCCTAGGTCCATCCATGGTATGTACCACATTTTCTTTATCCATTCTTACGTTGATGAACATTAGAATGGTGACTGCAGCCATGAAATTAAAAGACGCTCACTCCTTGGAAGAAAAGTTATGACCAACCTAGAAACCATATTAAAAAGCAGAGACATTACTTTGCCTACAAAGGTCCATCTAGTCAAGGCTATGGTTTTTCCAGCGGTCATGTGTGGATGTGAGAGTTGAACTGTGAAGAAAGCTGAGCACCAAAGAATTGATGCTTTTGAACTGTGGTATTGGAGAAGACTCTTGAGAGTCCCTTGGACTGCAAGGAGATCCAACCAGTCCATTCTGAAGGAGATCAGTCCTCGGATTTCTTTGGAAGGAATAATGCTAAAGCTGAAACTCCAGGACTTTGGCCACCTCATGAGAAGAGTTGACTCATTGGAAAAGACTCTGATGCTGGGAGGGACTGGGGGCAGGAGGAGAAGGGGACGACCGAGGATGAGATGGCTGGATGGCATCA
>SJYV01029990.1:3131479-3220596 GCA_006410875.1 Neotragus pygmaeus
TCTTCACTTTCTGCCATAAGGGTGGTGTCATCTGCATATCTGAGGTTATTGATATTTCTCCCGGCAATCTTGATTCCAGCTTGTGTTTCTTCCAGTCCAGCGTTTCTCATGATGTAATCTGCATAGAAGTTAAATAAGCAGGGTGACAATATACAGCCTTGACATAGTCCTTTTCCTATTTGGAACCAGTGTGTTGTTCCATGTCCAGTTCTAACTGTTGCTTCCTGACCTGCATACAGATTTCTCAAGAGGCAGGTCAGGTGGTCTGGTATTCCCATCTCTTTCAGAATTTTCTGCAGTTTAGTGTGATCCACACAGTCAAAGGCTTTGGCATAGTCAATAAAGCAGAAATAGATGTTTTTCTGAAACTCTCTTGCTTTTTCCATGATCCAGCGGATGTTGGCAATTTGATCTCTGGTTCCTCTGCCTTTTCTAAAATCAGCTTGACCATCAGGGAGTTCAGGAACCTCCATCCATAGTTCTTCAGGCACTTTGTCTATCAGATTTAATCCCTTGAATCTATTTGTCATTTTCACTGTTTCTTCAGGGAAGCATTTATTAATCCCCCTCTACTAACCTTTCATTCTTGTCAATTTTTATCACCAGCAAATGGTTGGGTCTGTAATATTACATCATAAAGGACACACACTTAGAATGCTCAGAGAACAAATGCAATCCACATAAAGAAACTCTGATGATATCTTGTTTATTATTTTCTTTGATAATATCTTTTAAAATAGATTGATAACTACTTGATTATCATTTGATAATAATATTATCAAAAAGTAAGTAACACATTTTGATCACATTTATGTGCTATCTATGTAAATGAACTTGTTAATATCTTTTAACGTAGGCAGTTGTAGGGAGCAGTGCCTTCAGAGATATTTGTTAAAGCAAATGATAAATTGTTAGTTTTTCGATGCATGATCTGTAAATTTAATTTATTTGTTCATTTATCATTTCATTCATTCAGTTGGTTATTTTGTTTTCAAGAGGCAATCATGGTCTGGAATATTGTCCAACAATATAATGCGAACTTTAGTTAGGAGAGCAAGCAAAATGTTAGGGCTTTTCTATTTTTTTTTTTTTTTCTTGGCCACATCGTGCAGCTTTCAGGATCTTAGTTCCTTGACCAGGGATCAAACCCAGGTCCCCAGGTGGAAGCATGGAGTCCTAACCACTGCACTCAAGAGTGCAGGCTCAATCGTTGTGGCCCATGGGCTTAGCTGTTCCACCGCATGTGGGATCTTCCCAGACCAGGGGTAGAACCTGTGTCTCCTGCATTGAAAGGCAAATACTTTACCACTGAGCCACCAAGGAAACTCCTAAAACTATTTTTAAAACTGAAAATTGAATGACTAACATGCTTCTTAAAGTATATATTAGGGAGTGAAAGTCTTGTTTTCTGACAAGAAGGCCAGTCCCTACACAGTGTTCCACAGAGCAATAGGGTATCCATAATAAACCATTTCATTAAAAAATGTGAAATACTTGCATTGCCTGTTGCTTAATTTAAATAACAACATATGGCTATAGTCCGTCTTGAACACATGGGTTTGAAGTAATTTTAGCGCATTACTATTCACGCTTTTTCTTGCAACAGAAGGAAAGAACGTCTGCTCTCAGGTTCATAAACGTGAAGACCTAAAGCAGGGCCAAGTCCCCTCACATGTGTCTCCACATTTTCCCCCACTCCATCCTCTGACGCTTCACTAGCAAAGCCCCATAACACAGAGGCTTCCTTCTGTAGCTGCCTCCACAACAGGAAATAAAAATTCAGAAAGAACCCATGGTTCTTGCTCTTCCTGTCCATCTGCTTGGTGGTAGAATTATGGAATCACTTGGCTCTGAATTTGTAATGTTCTGGACAGAAACATCTTCAATCTTCTTATCACTCTCCATTCCCTACCCAAAGTCTCTTAGAATACAGTATTGAGCTGAGAACTTGAAAGGCACATTTTAACTTCCTGTTTAATTTGAAATGGAGTATTGACCTGTCTTCTGTTCTTTCCTTCATATTAGCAAGTAAACTATTTGTTATCTTATGGAGAGACACTTTGGGACTCTGTTCAGCCATTCCTTGGTGTCCATGGGTATTGACAGGACTCCAGCAGACACTGAATTTTGAGGATACTCAGGTCCTTAATGAAGAATGGTGTAGTATTTGCATATAATCAATGCACATCCTGCCATATACTTTGACTTGTCTCTAGATTACCTATGATACCTTAAACAATGTAAATACCATGTAAATAGTTGTAAGTATAATGTAAATAGTTGCCAGTATGCAGCAAATCCAAGTTTTGCTTTCTGGAATTTTTTTTTTTTTTCAAGTATTTTCCATCTGTGGTTGGTTGAATCCACACTTGTAGAACCCAAGGATACGGAAGGCTGATTGTAATGATCCTGTCTGTCATCAGATCTTTAAAAATTAATTGATTTATTTTGGGCTATGCTGGGTCTTTGTTGCTGAGCATGGGCTTTCTCAAGTTGTGGCGAGGAGGGGGAGTTGCAACAACTACTGTTTGTTGCAGTGCGCTGGCTTCTCATTACGGTGGCTTCTCTTGGTGTGGACCACGGACTCTAGAGTGCATAGGCTCAGTAGCTGTGGCTCTTGGGCTCTAGGGCACAAGCTTAGTAGTTGTGGCGCCCTGGGTTTAGTTGCCCTTTGGCATGTGGAATCTTTCTGGACCAGGGATCGAACCCGTAGGTATATTCTTAACCACTGGACCATCAGGGGAGTCAATCTCATCAGATTTTTCAGCCACAGATTTATCGATGATTCTTATCTGAAACAGTTATTATTGTGGTATCTACCAAATAGACTTCATCCAACATTTATTTGTTGGAAATCTACGGTAATGAAGAGATGCAGATTTACTCATTTACTCAGTTCATTTATGCCACTATGAACTCCTGGATTCTTACTTGGCTCCATGGTTATAATCCATTTCTATCATTTTGTTGTTGTTGTTCTTGCTCCAGTTGTCTGAAATCTGACCCCTGGGAGCCCTTTCCAGTCGGCTACTGTGTCCTTTTAACATATTTGAAGATGTTCCTATTTGAAAAAAGAGCATGCTAAAAATATTTGCTCAGATCCTGTAAAGATATAAATCTGGAGATTTCTGGAGGCTCTTTGCTGTCCTTTTTTAATAGCTGAGAAAGAAGCAGGCTCCTTGGATCCTAGACAGCTCCACAGAGGAGGAGGCCACTCCAGAAGTTGACCTCTGGACCCTTTCTAACAAGACTGTCTCATGTACCAAACAGTTTCCATGGTTTTATAGGTGTCTAGAACTTTTCTGATCCCTCTCAATGCTTCTCCATCTAGATAAAGGCACAGACTCAGGGTCATTATTTGGTATGCTTTCCATGGTATGTCTGGCTCTGTATGACCCACGATTGTCTCCTTGCAGGATAATAAGAGAATGAGCTCGTGACCTCGGCTGCTTCTTTGCCTTTAAATTTTCCCCCAAAGACCTTCCCAAGTGGCACAGTGGTAAAGAATCTACCTGCCAATGCAGGAGACACAAGAGACAGAGGTTCAACCTTTGGGTCAGGAAGATCCNGAGAATGAGCTCGTGACCTCGGCTGCTTCTTTGCCTTTAAATTTTCCCCCAAAGACCTTCCCAAGTGGCACAGTGGTAAAGAATCTACCTGCCAATGCAGGAGACACAAGAGACAGAGGTTCAACCCTTGGGTCAGGAAGATCCCCTGGAGAAGAAAATAGCAACCCACTCTAGTATTTCTGCCTGGAGAATTCCCTGGACAGAGGAGCCTGGCAGGCTACAGTCCATGGGGTTGCAAAAGAGTTGGACAACCACCGTTTCCCAAAAAACCTTATTTTGCACTTACATCATGTATCGTCCATCCTCTGCTTTCACAATAGATCCCCAATGCAACCCTGTCATTTAGATGTATCCCTGTAATAACTTTAAAGAATATTAAAAGTTGCCTCCTGATGAAATTATTATGTGTCTCACTAGACTTAAGCTGTGAAAGTTTTAACAATATTATATGCAACCTTCTATACTGATTTAGAGTATTTCTACATTTTAATGGCATAAAATGAACAACTACTCAAGCATAATATTATGAACGAGTGAAAAATGGATGAAAGTGACAGTGAGTCAACAATTAATCTAAGTACAACATACAATGAAAAATCACCCAGTCCAAATTAAGTTTTTGAGAACTTTAAATTAGATTATTTCAAGCATGGCCTATTAAGAAGCAAATATCAATACAAATTTACAAGTTTTTATGATAAAATGTTTTGGTCAATTTAATTGCTTTTAATTTTTCATTGTTCATTTACTAAAGCTTCACTTAAAAAAATTTTTTTTAAGAACTGAAAAAGATCACAGTAGCAGATTCTTTCTCTATAAGAATTTTCATCTTTTGTAAATATTTGCTTTAGTTTTTCAAGTGCCTTATAGACTGTAATGAACGTGTTATATTATTGTAGAGGTATTGTGTGAAGGGAGAGCTTGAGACCCTTGGCATTTAAAGGAGTCAGAGGTTTTGTAAGGTGAACAGAGACAAACAGATATTCTATGAGGGAAAGGAGTAAAAGAAGGAACGGTATTTCAAGGAGGTAAGTTAACATCTATTCAGGGTCAAATTCATTTTTGGTTCTATCAGGGCCACCTGATGTGAAGAGCTGACTCATTGGAAAAGACCCTGAGGCTGGGAAGAATTGAGGGCAGGAAGAGAAGGGGGCTACAGAGGATGAGATGGTTGGGTGGCATCACCAACTAAATGGACATGAGTTTGAGCAAGCTCCAGGAGAGGGCGAAGGACAGAGAAGCCTGGCGTGCTGCAGTCCATGGGGTCACAAACAGCTGGACATGACTGAGCAACTATACAACAGCAGGGCTGAATGTAAAGAATGCAGTCTCATTTTGATTAGATTATAGAATCTCCAATCTTTTGGGCACCAAGGAGAAATTTCATGGAAGACAATTTTTCCACGCAGTGGGGTTGGGGAGATGGTTTCTGGATGATTCAGGAACATTACATTTATCATATGCTGTATTTCTAATATAATGCTGCCACTGACCTGAGAGGTGGTAGTGGCCTGCGGCCTGAAGGCTGGGGACACCTGAGTTGTAGTGTGTGTGGTGGTGTGGCCTGGCAGGGGTGAGCTGAGGCTATGAGATCAAGCAGACCTGAGTTGAGTCCTGGTTTATGGGACCTCAGACAAACTTCAAACCTTCATCAAGTTTACATGAAATGGCAATGTTTGTAACACCATACTGCATAATACTCATAAATAGCTAGTGGAAAAGAACCCACCTGCCAGTTCAGGAGACATAAGAGACTCTGGTTCAATCCCTGGGTTGGGAAGATGCCCTGGCGGAAGAAATGGCTACCCACTTCAGTATTCTTGCCTAGAGAATCCCGCGGACAGAGGAGCCTAGTAGGTTACAGTCCATGAGGTCTCAAAGAGTCAGACATGACTGAAGGAACTTAGCATCATAAATAGCTTAGCACGATGAGTGGGCCATAATGAACCCTCAGTAAGTGTGAGCTGTTACTGAGACCAAACAACAAGGCAGTCATTTAATTATACATTTAAGATCAGCCTGAGACAATTAGAATGGAAGTGATGCCAATAAAAGTGATCAATAGTTTTGTGGTTTTATAGAAATGTGGAACAGGCTCTANTAAGTGTGAGCTGTTACTGAGACCAAACAACAAGGCAGTCATTTAATTATACATTTAAGATCAGCCTGAGACAATTAGAATGGAAGTGATGCCAATAAAAGTGATCAATAGTTTTGTGGTTTTATAGAAATGTGGAACAGGCTCTATTTACATACACAGATGAATCTGAGGTTTTGAAAGCTTCCTACCTGGGGTATTTGCAAGGATCCTGTCCCTCATCAATCATAATGAACTCAGCTGTATCCACTGTGTTGAATCTGTGGATTCGCTAGTGCCTGAAAAGTTGACACATAAAATACTTGCCTGAAGATATTTAGAGGATGGAAGGATATTGTAGTGAGGTAGAGTAGAACCATTGAGAAAACAGTGTTACCTTTCCTCACACGAAATTTGACCACTTGAAGTTCAAATGGATGTGGGTTGATTTAAAATGCCTAGTGGTGTCATTTAGCTGTATCTTAAGAAGGCTTTTGAGGACTTTACTTTAAGCTCCAACTTTAGATCTTGTGGAGCCAAACTGATGCTTTCGGAGACTCAGTGTGAATAATGTCCTCCTGTAGCCAGGATCATAACTCATCAGATATTGCTCTAGTGGCCTGAAAGAGGCAATATATCTCTGAGTATGCACAGGGGATGTACTTTAATGCCAGAGGATCTAGTTCAGTAACCAAAAACATATTTAGAGCTTAAAATAAAAATCCCAATGGGAAATTCATGATTTAAATACATTTCTGGAGTATCTTCCTCAAACCAATTGTCAGCTCCCAAGGTGTTGATGCCATTTGTGCTCAGAACATGCTTGTGTGGGAACGAAGTTATTACTAATTTTAACTTTTCAGAAAAGGCATTAACATCTTTGTTCTAATAGTAGCGATAGCAGTCAAGTCCTGGTGGTATGAGCTGTTTTTATGTTGTTGCAGATGACTATGGCACACCTGTTTTAAGGTGCTTCTGCATTTTTTCCATAACTTGCCACAAGTAATTAGTTTAGCAAGCTATTGTTCTTGGCTAGCATTTAACTGCTCTCATGATTCCTGGAAATATTCAAGGCATGGGACAGGCGTGGCCAGCCAGGCCACCTTGTTACTCTTCTCCTCACAAAATGCTCAGACTAGCAGGTCAATTGAGAGGAATGCTAACTTTTCAACTCATAATTTTTCCATTATGTATACCTGATCAGAGGAAGTAAATCCATGCATACAGTGTAGATCTAAGGACCTCCCCAGTGGCTCAGGGGTAAAGAATCCGTCTTTAATGCAGGAGCCACAGGAGNTCAACTCACAATTTTTCCATTATGTTTACCTGATCAGAGGAAGTAAATCCATGCATACAGTGTAGATCTAAGGACCTCCCCAGTGGCTCAGGGGTAAAGAATCCATCTTCAATGCAGGAGCCACAGGAGACACAGGTTCAAGCCCTGGATTGGGAAGATCCCCTGGAGGAGGGCTCAGGATTCTTACCTTAGGGGAGAAACAGGTGCTGAAGACAAATTCTTGACTTTGTACTTCTGATAGTTCAATAATTTCTTGATGTTGATGGCAAAGTCAATGACTTGAGTAAATTGCAGAAGTCCAGGTTTTTGAAAGAGAAAAGGTACTTTGAGTTCCAGACGGCTAAGAGATGGAAGGATTCAGAGCACATAGTTCATACAATAAACAATAGTTTTAAAAAGATAGTGTGAGAGGAAGAGCTAGTTCTTCTCCTAAAAGACTGAATGGAAGATGCTAACATGATTCTGGCGTAAGAGATGCCCCATCCCAGCCTCTATCATGGACTAGTAGCAATAACACTACCCAACACACGTAGTATTTCCCATGTGCCCAGCATTATTCTGAGTGCATTACATATTTTGATTCATTGACCCTTCTCAACAACCTTATCAGATCTCATTTTGCAGATGAAGAAACAGTCACAGAGGGGCAAGTGATGGGCCCAAAGTCACACAGCTAATAATTAGAACAGCCAGTGTTTTTACACATGCAGTGTGGATCTAAGGACTTCCCTGGTGGCTCAGGGGTAAAGAATCCACCTGCAATGCAGGAGCCACGGGAGACAAGGGTTTGATCTCTGGGTTTTGAAGATCCTCTGAAGGAGGGCATGGCAACTCACTCCAGTATTCTTGCCTGGAGAATCCCATGGACAGAGAAGCCTTGTGAGCTACAGTCCATGGGGTTGCAAAGAGTCAGACATGTCTGAAGTGACTTAGCACAGAGCAAGGATGGATCTGGAGTCCTTGTTTAGCAGGGGCCAAGCCCTAGGTGAGGGTGATAGAAAGCTCAGCTTGGTTTGGAAGTTTCTAAGAGCAGGGATGACCTGAGCCTTGCTTCCAGGGTGAAGCCTGAACGTGCAGAAAACCTCATGGACATACTGGAACAGCAGCAAAGCAGATGTGGTGGCTGAGCCAACCTAGGCAAGAATGGATCTGACAGCTTTGAGTCTCCTGAAGCCCAGAGGAAAGCCCGTATGAACTTTTATTGTCCCTAAGAAAACTGTGGACATAATTGAGAGAAGTTATGGTGACAGTTTACTGTCAACACCAGCAGTACTGAAAAGCCAAGGATGCTGTGGAGATAGAGACCAGCAGGGGGAGGTGCCCTCATTGGGTTCCAGTGGAGAAGCTCCCTTACTCTCCAGTGCCATGACCCAAGCAAACCCACAGACTTTCACTGCCATCTCAAGAATGAAAGGGAAAGTGTGAAACCCTGAAATTGTCTGGTTTTATCCACGAAATGATTGAGGAGTCACTAATTTGAATTAAATTAAGGAGATGAACTTTTCTGCTACAGAGAAGACTGAGAGCTTGAAACCGAAGTTAAATTTAATTACCGGAAACATAAAGTCTGTATTTTTTGCACCCCTGCTTATTGGCTTGTAAAACCATACTCAGTACATCATTCTATCGAAATCATGTACATTCACCACAGGAAGCCACCTTATGGACTTTTGGCCATGCTTTCAAATGGGAAGTGCTCTGTCTTGGGCCTGGGTTGATGAGCTGGATTCTCCATCCCTTGCTTCACATTTCCAGTGCAGACACAGCTCTTTGAAAAGCCATTTCCACTCAATTGCATTTAGTTTTCCATAGGTTGGAAGCAGTTAAGGGAAATGAAGGACGTTTCGGTGCCAGTGTTATATTGGTTACCAATACCAAATTATTTCTGGATTAGAAACACTATGTCTATATTGTGGCAGTAAAAGTGCTTCGCACCCCATCTATGGATGAGACTAACATGTTTGTTGATAGACTTGGATCCCCTAGAGGGCCTTGTAAATCTGTGAGTTGTTTCCAAGTATTCTATTTTACATTAGGATCCCTGAGAGAGCTGGAACATCAAATGAATAAATGAGTGCAGGAGGAAAGAGGTACTTGGTTAATTATGCGTCACAGGAACCANGCTTCGCACCCCATCTATGGATGAGACTAACATGTTTGTTGATAGACTTGGATCCCCTAGAGGGCCTTGTAAATCTGTGAGTTGTTTCCAAGTATTCTATTTTACATTAGGATCCCTGAGAGAGCTGGAACATCAAATGAATAAATGAGTGCAGGAGGAAAGAGGTACTTGGTTAATTATGCGTCACAGGAACCAGACGTATTCTGTGTTTTTTTTTGTTTCTTTCATAAGTTTTTTTGGTTGAATTTTTGTCAGAGAATCAAAAAGGGCTTGTATTTTCTGAATAGAGGTGAACAAACTACCTCCATAAGAACTAATTGGCCTTGAAAAGAAATTTAAGTGACCAAATGGGTTTGAGAGTAATTTCTAAGCAGAGAACAATCAAATTCTTATCACTTCTATGGTCATTAGATATTTACTGAGACTCATCAATGCAGATACTTTGGTTTTGGATTTAATCATGCTTATGTCTTAGTTTTGTCGCTAGTAAGGAAGTGTGTTTGAAGTCTTTTCTGTCAAAATACTCTTTGTGGAATTTACCAGTCTGTGCCTGGTCCTTTGCTAAATCAACCTGCTGGGAGCAAGGGGAGGCCTCAAGTTGTTCTGTGATTCTGTGATTCTCTGCTTCAAGTTCCTCCTCATTGCTAAAATGGGAATAATCTCTGCCACAGACACATATCAGAGAGATGTTAGGGTAATTTGTGAGTTATTATCTGAAAAGTACTTCAAGTGTCTTAGGAGAAAAGAATCATAAAACGTAGGCCAGCATTACTTTCCCACTTTCAACTAGGAGAGATTTCTCCATCTAACAGGCCTCCCTGGGAACATCCACACAGGACACGAAGTGGTAATTCACAGGTCTCCGAACACAGCTCCCATTTTTCACTGTCTCCTTGTCCTAAGGCCTGGAGCTGCAGGATCCAGGAGGTGCCGGCCCTCAGCCTGTGACAGAATTGCAGCGTTTTAGTTCTCTTTTCTGTCAATTTAGCAAAGGTAATTCATGGGATTGCCATATGGAGTCAGTAACCGGGTGCTTGCCAAGCCTCGTGCCAATAAAAACTGAAGCCCTTGGCAAATAAAAGGGCATATTTAAGTAAAGACTAATACTCAAGCACATGCATTTTGAATGTAGAGATATAGGTATTTGTTTGCTCAACCCTTTATTTGCCAGAAATGAGAATGTTGGCTGAAGGAAAGCCATCTACAGCTCTTAAGACGACAGCTGTGAGATGCTTAAAAACATACGCTGCTCCACATTTTGTCTGCCTGACACTGCCAGATTGAAGATCTAAAATGAATTCCAAAGAATTTTCATGATATTGCATACTTTGAAATCTTATTCAGAAAGGACACAATTATTACTTGTCTGTTTTGCCAAGCTACTTCTATAACACACGTGCCATGGAAGACCCTACCAAAAGAAGTGTGTTCAGTGGGTGAGCAGAGGTCCTCTAGACATGTAAGGATGCCTTCAGTCAACAGTAGTGACCACTGTGGTCCCAGACCAGCAACAGGCCCCCAAGGGCAGCACAAATCTGAACACTGTGAGTTTGCTAGACAGTGGCTCATTCTCAATTCTTTTTTGGGGTTATAAATGCAGTGATAATTTCTCCGTTTTTATTAAGAGTCGAGGGTACACATTGTCTGCATCCTGGGGAGCTAATCAATACGTGAATGTTATGGTTACCTAGTACATCCCTAAGCTCACACCACCTTGGATAAAGAGTAGGCACAAACAGGTATCTCCTTCCTGTGGCACTTCCAAGCTCTCCTCCAGTAAACCCTGACATCGTCGATGAAGGTATTTTTATTCCCTAAGTAGGAGTGTGTCTGTCTGACACATCATTGGAGTTCCAAAAAGAGGTACTTTTTGAGTTAGTGTTAGATGGAGATTCCCTGACAGCAGACTCTGGGAGGTCAAAGTCCTCCCTGGAAGGTTCAGGCCATTCCTGCCTGGGTTGTCCTTATAGGAGAACTCCAGCCCTGAGCCTCGGAGGTAAGTTACCTATCAGTCAGTCATGGCAACATCAACCAGTAAGGGGTGAAGGAAAGGCAATGGGTGAGTGAGGAGGCAGAGGGGCAGGTAAACTGGGGAGCAAATGCTGACCTCAAGATGTGACCAAATGTGAAGATAGGGAGAGCACCCTGCAGACGGAGTGCCAAGATTGAGGGGAGGCATGGGTACAGATTGGAAATGGTCCAAAGAGAGAAATAGACATCAAACGCATTAGAGACACAGCCAGTGGTGGGAGAGGAAGATAGAAACAGGGATGGGGAAAGGAACTAAACTCAGAAGTAAAATAAAAGAGACCTTCACTGAAGCCAAGGAAAACACTGTGCTATCAACTATGGGGTACAATTAATTCAATCCTCTGCTCTACAGTTCAAAAAGAAGGCAGATGAGAACAACCTCAAGGATGTGGAATTCCAGCCCATAAGTCCTTTGCATATGTAGCTGGGAGTGTTCCCATGAATGGAGACTTAGCATTCTAGGTTCCCCCAGTACATGCAAGAAGGAAGCACAGTCTCTTGGACTGGTTCTTAGATGCCATTTCTGAGATAAAATAGCTTGAAATTGTCACTTTCTTTGTTCTACGAGATAATCTACACTTAATACACACTAAACCATCAGGTTGCTGCTATTGATTACAACTCTATAACTGAACCAAATGAACCAAGTGTAGAATTTAGATTAACTAATCAGAGTAACATTTCTATTATTTTTGAGATCTTAGATACCACCCTTTTTGAAGCTGCCTCAGATTGAGGAGTAAAGGTGAAAGCATTATTTGAAATTTGTAAAACCAGAGAGAGCAACTCTACCTGGAGGATTTCAAGTGGCAGACAAAGGCCCATTAAATAATGTCTTATATTAATACGAGTGAGCATAATAGTTGGAATTGGGTCAGAAACATGGAATTCTATCCTGCCCCTTCATCTGAGGGTCTGAATCCTTTTCCTTCTGAGATTCTTGGAGGACAGTTTTATGCATTTTCTCCATTCCCCCCCGCCCCGTTTCACCTCTTTCTGTTATCACTTGGAACAGTTTCCCCTAGAATAGTTTGGGTCCTGGACAGAGGTAGATAGGAATCAGAGTATGAGTCTTTTCTTTGGCCTGAGTTGAATTTTTTTTTTTTCATTTTTTCTCATTAAAAAAAAAAAGAAACAGTGAAAATCATTAAGGCGACATGTGGACAATACTATCTTCTTTTACTTGAGTGATGGTCTCTCCATTTCCAGTTTTTGTTCTGTTAAAAGTTGACATTTTCTTACCAAGTGCTATTTCCTCCCACTCTCTGCCATACAACTGGAAAAAGGAATCTTTTTGCAAGTAATTTGATAGCCAAGATTTTGTGAAAGGATATTGTATCACTATGTAACATAGTCACAAATTTTAGGTATTTATCCTTGCTTTTCTAAATCTGTGAGAAGCTAAAAGCAGCCATGTTTGTGTTTTCATATAGTAAGAAAACAAAACATTTAAATGTATAAATAGTGATTCATAACAATCGCAGCCCTGGAAAGAAGGAATGAGATGTTTCAAACTTGAGAAGATTGCCGGGGTAGCTAATTAGGTTCATGGGGAGTCTCTCCCTATGCTTGTCTATACAAAGGTGTGCT
Source organism: Neotragus pygmaeus (assembly GCA_006410875.1). Classification (NCBI taxonomy): domain Eukaryota; kingdom Metazoa; phylum Chordata; class Mammalia; order Artiodactyla; family Bovidae; genus Neotragus; species Neotragus pygmaeus. The sequence goes on from SJYV01029990.1 coordinate 3,144,166, forward strand.
AGATGGCAAGTTCAGAGTCCTTGTTACAAGGCACACACTAGGAGCCAGAGTTGGATGAGTTGAGTTAGTTTTTGTGCTAATTTCTGTCCTCTTTTTGTCTCATTGGAAAGATAAAGACCTTTATTAACACGTTCCCCTGTTTTGAATTTCTGATGAAGAGCCAGGAACCTAACTGCACTGAGTTCTGTATCACATACAGGAAGGATTTTGCGGAGCCACAAGTGAATCTCCAGTGGGAGCAGAAGGCTTCCTTCCTCGGGTCCTTGAGAGGAAGGGAGCTGTGATGTGGGGCAGGACTGTAAAGCACAGATACTGATTCATGGGAGGCAGAATGTCATCAAGCTCACCCAAATGTCTCAGGCTGCATTTGTCATTGAAGGATAGCCATGGTAGCTGGAGCCCCCACCTGCCTGACTCTGGTGGTCTCTCCAGGTCACGTGTTACTTCTGCGGTTTTAGACATGTCTTCGGACTAGCTGGGCAGTGGTCTCTGCACCTTCTATTTGGCTCATTTCTATTCCATCTCTCGTATCTTTCCATCGCTTCTGGGCTTGAGGTGCTCCTGCTGTCTTAAAGGGATCGGGAGAATGGCCCCCAGGGCTCTGCGCCTTGAGCCAGGTAATTGCTCTGCTGGTCTGGAGTGGCACCAGCTCTCTCTAGAACTCTTCTGCCAGGTTCTGGCCTTTTCTCCCTCCTAGCTCTGGGAGGAAGAGCAGGAGGCAGAGACAGGACAGATATTTTACCCTTTGCTCCTTTTCTCTTCTGAATCCTCCTACCTTCTCAGCATCTCCAGTCTCTCCTAGGTAGAAAACATAAATGTTAAGCCTAATGCACTCATCTCACATGCTAGTAAAGTAATGCTCAAAATTCTCCAAGCCAGCNATTTGATTTAGGTCATACCTGAATGGTCTAGTGGTTTTCCCCACTTTCTTCAATTTCAGTCTGAATTTGTCAATAAGGAGTTCATGATCTGAACCACAATCAACTCCCAGTCTTGGTTTTGCTGACAGCATAGAACTTCTCTATCTTTGGCTGCAAATAATATAATCAGTCTGATTTCGGTTTTGATCATCTGGTGATGACAATTTAACCATATGTTCATTCATATTCATTGATATTCAACAAATATTATTTGAGCATGTAATCTAGGCCAGGCACTCTTTTAGACTGCAAGTGGTTAAGAAAAAAATCCCCTCCCTCGTGGAGCTTATAGTCTAGCATGAGAAGACAAGCAGTCAACAAATAACAAGTGAATACATGCTATGCCAGATGGTGATGAGTGCTGTGGACAGAAGTCCAGAAGAATGAGCGAGACAAGGAGTCATGCTTGCTGTGTGAGGTGTCCAGGGCCTGTTTTACTGAAAAGATGACCTTTGATCAGATATGTGAAGGAAGTATAGGAGTGAGCCATGTGGAAACCACCAGAGAAGCAGTATAAGCTGGAGGGGAGTGAGCTAAACACAGATTAGTTGGACAGGACAATCCACACAGCCCATTAGGCCATGGTGTGGATTTTAGTTTTTAGGTTTGATGCGTTGGCTTCAGTAGGTTAGTAGAATGACTTAATCAGTGAAATGATGCAAAGAAGCAGCCAAGAAGCAACTACTTACTCTGACTACCTCAAAGGAATATTGTGATTTTCCAATGAGGGGATACTTATTAAAGATGCTTTTTCAGTTGAAAATACTTTATAACTGAATGTGTTTGGTGAGACATGGCATGGGGTTCAGCAGTAAATTTGAAGAAATGGTGGACATCCTCAAGGAGATGTTGAGCATGTGATTGAAAAAGAGATGTGAAGGAGGTATTCATCTCAGTGAGGAATTTATAGGGGCAAGATCGTGCCTTATATAGTAAGGAGTCATCATGAAATATACACCATGAGACGTCATTGACCCACAGAGAATGTATTTCTCCCCTCCTAAGCCTCTTTAATATGTGAGTGTAAAAAGGCAAAGCTAAGTACAATGAACATTTCCTCACTAATAAGTTCTCAAAAAGATTTATTGTTCAGGAAGGCCTATGTCTACCATCTGTGTTCAGTATCCAATAAAGACTCATAATTGCCTGCTGAATGAATGCTGCAAAGTTGGGGGGATGGTCATAGCACTGAAAACTATGACAGAGTTAAGGATTCAAACTTACTGCAGGCAAGAATTGAAAGGATTGAATGGTGGTCTCAACACAACACCGTGAAAATTTACAGAGATGAACTTAAACTTTAGGATGTAAAAGCTGGGTAAACCAAGCTGATGGATACTTATGTTTATAGTAATCAATGTGAACATAATTGTAAGCATAAGCTTTGTATCAATCAAAAGTGTGGCGTGGCCATTAAAAGTATGCCAACAATTTGGGGCTCTCTTAAAATGGGATAAAGTGTTCAGATGACTGGAAGAGATGCTCTGAGTCCTGATCAGGCTCTATCTGGAGCCTAGGCTCAGTTCTGGGCAGCAGGTTTTATGAGGAACACCAGCAACCTGGAGGACATCCAAAGTTTGGGAAAGAGAGTAGTGATGAGCAAGATGGTAAAATGGCCCTGTTTCCCTTCAGATGTGGATTTTTAACTTTTCCCTGCTTGACTAAGGAATGAGCCTAAATAGTCGTGTGTTTTTTTCAGAAGTCACAATGGCCTCTTTTATATCTTATTCATTCTATTCATTCATCTACTAACTCATTAATTCATTGCTTCGAACACATGTTTATTAGGTGGCTACTGTGTTTTAGTGGAGAAGGAAATGGCAAACCTACTCCAGTATTCTTGATGAGAGAACTCCATGGACAGAGGAGCTTGGCAGCCTTCAGTCCTTGGGGTTGCAAACAGTCAGATGCAACTTAGTGACTGAACAACAGCAGCTAAGTTTTAGACACAGTTCCAGGCTCTAGGGATATGATTCTTGTCTGAAAATGAGTTCAGGTGGGAGAAACAAACATATATGAATATAATTGTAATATTGAGTAGAAAATAGCTAAGTGCTATCTCTAGTCATCTATGGTCACTGTAAAGCCGAACTCCTGCATCAATTAACTGACTTGTCTTTCCATTTTTAGTCTATCTCCATCCTAACCTAAAAATTAACTCAATTTTAACTCTTGCATCAGAGTAATCATTCTAAAGTCATTTATGTGGAAGCACCCAATTGGGTAATAGAGATCAGATGGGGGAGTATGCTAAGCAGAGGCTCAAGGTAAACAGAGAATCAGCAACTATCATGTAGTAGAAGGGGATTTCCTGGTGATTCAGTGGGAAAGAATCTTCCTGCAATGCAGGAGACACAGAAGATACAGGTTTTATCTCTGGGTCAGGAAGATCCCCTGGAGGAGGGCACGGCAACCGACTCTAATCCCATGGACAGAGGAGCCTGGTAGAGTACAATCCGTAGGGTCACAACGAGTCAGACACGACTGAGCTTGCACACACATGTATAAGAAGATATAGGGTAACAACTGTAATAATAGTTGCCATGTAGTCAATGACCTAACCATTAATTATGAAAATGGGACATCATCGTCATCATCATCAATTGCTATTCACAGTATAATACTGGGAGAACAGTTTTTCAGACTGACTCCATGTGGAGCATAAAACTTTCAGTTAAATACATTTTATAATTGCATCTAAATCTAACTCTTGTTTAATAGTTTGGTCTACTTCTTTTCCATAGATTTTAATATAATAGAAAAATATCATCATCCCTAATTGTCATTCTGGGACCTTTTTGCATTATCATGGATCGTTTATCAGCAAACAGATATAATCACATTTTTCCTTCCCTTGGTAGCCTAGTCCATCACATGTAGCTTTGGAAAGAACACATAGTGAAAATGGCTATGGAGTCGTGGTCTGTCCTATATTTAGAGTTCTTAGGGAACTATCACAGCATCTTTATGCAATTAATTTGAGTGGATCAAGTATTTTATTTTAAATTTAATCATTTTATTTTATTTTTAATTTAATGATTTTAATTATTTTCCCAACTGCACCTAACTACTCAAGCTGCTAGGTAGCAGATGAAGGTCTTCAGTGTCTTCATTTCATTCCATGGTCTACTTCACCCCATAGTCTCAAAACTATCTGGGGGCTGAGAAGGAAAGATTTGAAGCCACAGATTCTTTACTGGATTCCCTTATCTATGTGGCCATGTGCTTATCTGGTCTAATAGTTTCATATAATACAATCATTGGTAGAATACATGATGACTGGTAAAGAGAAAAACAGGGAGACTGAGAAAAAGAAGACGTGAAGTAAAGTTCAGAATAAGAATAAAGCCCAGAACTACTATGACTTTGGGTAATGTGACTCCCATGAAATTAGAATGGACTGAGCCTGTGGCATCCATGGCTGGAAGCCCTGGCAGGCGGCTGGCTTGGTGATCAAGTAGCTCTTCTCTTTGCAGTTGGCATGGAGAACAGCATGCAAATCCCAGTTTAAAAGGACAAAGAGCAGTGTGCCCATGCTTCACTGCAGTTGCCACAGCAGAGGTTGGGAAATAAGGGAAAAATTCCAATGATGAGTAGGCTGAGAAAGCCATATCATTTTTCCAGAGCAGGCAGTATTCTTCTGCCTTGAAGAATGAGTAAATCATTAACCCAAGCCAGGGTGGGGTGCAGGGAGAAAGGGCAAGGGAGATAAAGAGGGTTGGATGGTGAAGGGAAAGAGGAGGATGAGTGGAGGAAGGAAAGAACCGGAGTATAGAGACCATTCTTGTTTTTCCTTTAATTGTGAACTTGTGTCTTAATTTTTTTTAATGTTATACTTCATTTTATAGTTATTATAAAACATTGGCTATATCCCATGTGCTATACAATATGTCCTTGTGACTTGCTTCTTAATTTACCAGGATTTAATAAGAGCTAAATGGAGATCAGTTAGTCCATTCATTGCCACATGAAGGGCCAACAATAGCCAGTTCCCTAGAGATATGGAAGCTCCGCTAATTGGGCCACATGCTATACTGTAGCCAGATCTGGTATTAGGTTCAGTTCAGTTCATTCACTCAGTTATGTCCGACTCTTCGCGACCCCATGAATCATANTTTTCACTTTCCTCTTTCACTTTCATCAAGAGGCTTTTGAGGTCCTCTTCACTTTCTGCCATAAGGGTGGTGTCATCTGCATATCTGAGGTTATTGAGATTTCTCCCGGCAATCTTGATTCCAGCTTGTGTTTCTTCCAGTCCAGCGTTTCTCATGATGTACTCTGCGTATAAGTTAAATAAACAGGGTGACAGTATACAGCCTTGACGTACTCCTTTTCCTATTTGGAACCAGTCTGTTGTATTAGATTAGGCTCACCTGAAGTTTGCTGAATAACCTCTGTTCTTACATATGAAAACTTGAAAGGTTGGCCAGAAACAAATATTTTGAGTTTATATTTCCTTCTTAATTCACTCCTTGCCAAATGTATGTAAGGGCCTCCTCAGGCATCTAGAACCCTTACATTATGTCTAAGCAGGGTTATAAGACAATAATTAGTCCTGCTTCTGAGTAAACTGTGGTGTGTGGAGAAGCCCCCTAGTCAAAGTAAACTCCATAGGAGATTTAACAGGCTCTCTTTCTTAGGGAATCAGGACATCTTATTGGTTATAATGATCTGTCTGAAAATCTGACAAGTGCTAAAGACCTAAAAAGAACTCATAATTCTTCCCTTCATAGAATGTTAAGACCTATAAGTAATGGCTTTGGACCTGTGAAAATGATAGTTGGATCACAAACTAGAATTTAAGAAACATAATTAAGTTGTGTCATGAGAGACAAACCCTAGCATAATTCTAGTCCCAGTAAGTACTGATTTTTGTAGTCTTTTAGTTGTAGTCTAGCTCCTCCATTTGGAAATTTGAGATATTTTAATATCAAGTTAAACCTTGAACTCGTGGCCACTATAGAATCAAGTTGATGACCTCTGTTCATGGATCATATTCTGAGAGCCCTCTTGTCCAAGCTAACGTTTCCAAATGGGCCACCTGGATCATCAGATGTCATCAGATCCATGCCATCTCTTCAGAAATGGGCCAATATTTACTACTAGCCATATGAAAATACCTGGGCAAGGAGATGTTGTCATATTTCTATCAACCCACTCAAATGCACCAGGAAATAAAAAAGTAATTCTGCCCTATGGCAGCGTGTTGCTTTTGATTTGTTATTGTTGTTCAGTCACCAAGTCATGTCCAACTCTTTGTGATCCCAGGGCTATAGCACTCCAGGCTTCCCTGTCCTTCACTATCTCCCAGAATTTGCTCCAATTCATGTCCCTTGAGTCAGTGATTCTAACTATCTCATCCTTGGCTTCACTCTTCTCTTGCCTTCAACCTTTCCCAGCATCAAGGTCTTTTCCAGTGAGTTGACTCTCTGCATTAGGTAGCCAAAGTATTGAAGGTTCAGCATCAGTATTAGTCTTTCCAATGAATATTCAGGGTTGATTTCCTTTAAGATCGACTGGTTTGATCTTGCAGTTCAAGGGACTCCCTAGAGTCTTATTCAGCACCACAATTTGAAAGCATCAATTCTTCAGCACTCAGCCTTCTTTATGGTCCAATTCTCACGTTCATACATGACTACTAGAAAACCCATAGCTAGTATCTCAGTTAATGAACTTTGGTTAGTATAATCTTCTATAGTGTTGTAAAAAACATAATGAGAAAGATTGAATAATGTGGCCAAGAAAGTTTCCTATGAGAATTCATTGGTTTATTCACTTACACAAACAACTTTTAAGGGGCACACATGATGTTCAAAGTACTATTTCTCTGTGAAGTTTACTATAAAGGGTAACTTTAACTATTAGAACGCTTATGATCTTAAGAATTTCTTAATTCAACAAATGATTCTTTGTGTCTAGTGTGTGTGAGTCAGTAGGGATTAAAGATTAATTGAAATTTTGTTTGCTACATGTCTATTTTAGTACCCTTGTATGATGAAACACAGCAGCCCTCAGAGTTCATGATCTAGACTGGGAAGTGGATTAGGGAAGCATAAATAAAAACTAAAATAATTATTATATGTGAAATAATTTGTCAACTATAAGCTATTAATTACTGAAGGAGAGTTAGGGAAAGGAGAGAGGCCTCTTCCAAATTGGATGATCAATCAGATGACTATATACATTCTCATATAGATTGGAACACCATTGAAAAAGAAAAGGTATGGTTAATAATAATGGTAGGATAAGAGAAACAAATTTTTCTGTAAGTCTAGGTGTCAGAAAACTTTTTTCTATAAAGGACAGATAATAAGCAGTTTAGACTACAGTCTCTGGCTCAACAACTCCACACTGTTGTAGTATAGTCACAGTCCTAGACTATATGAATATATGGTTGTATTCCAGTAAAACTTTATTTACAAAAAGAGGCACTGGCCTGTCTTGTACAAGGAGAAGTTGTCATCCAATATCTATTGCTGAATAACATGTTGGTAGCTTGAAATGCAGAGAAGGCAATGGCACCCCACTCCAGTACTCTTGCCTGGAAAATCCCATGGACGGAGGAGCCTGGTAGGCTGCAGTCCATGGGGTCGCTAAGAGTCCGGCACAACTGAGTAACTTCACTTTCCCTTTTCACTTTCATGCATTGGAGAAGGAAATGGCAACCCACTCCAGTGTTCTTGCCTGGAGAATCCCAGGGACAGAGGAGCCTGGTGGGCTGCCGTCTACGGGGTCGCACAGAGTCAGACACGACTGAAGTGACTTAGCAGCAGCAGCAGCTTGAAATGATAGACCTTTGTGGTCTCATAGTTTCTGAGGACCGGGAGTCAAGAATGGCTTAGCTAGGTATTTCTGGAGCTTGGTCTCTGAGGAGGCTGTAGTCAAGGTGTCACACTGGGTTGTAATCACTGATGCTCGACTGAGTCAATTTCTAAGCTCACTCATGCGGCTGTTGTAAAGAGATGCTCGTTCTTCATCATGTGGTGCTCTCCGTAAGGCTGCTCCACTACATGGCTTTCATCAGAGCATGTGAGTAAAAACAACAACAATAAAAACAAAGCCGAACAAACAAAAAGCCCAGATGGAATCTGCAGTCTTTTTATAGCCTAATCTTGGAAGCACACCCTATTCCTTCTGCCTTTATCCTGTTCTTTAGAAGTGACTCATGAAGCCCAGTGCACACTCAAGCAGAAGGGATTATACAAGGTTGTGAATACCAGGAGACAAAAATCACTGATTCATGATGTCTACCACACTCCATTATGGTGATTCTCATTAGACAATTTTTTAGAAATTTATGAGAAATGAATTAATCATAAGGAATATTTGAGTTTAGTTCTATTTCATGTTCTGGTGACCTCAAGTAACAAGAACTAGTGTGAATACATAACTGTTGTTCCAGAAGTGGTACAGAAAATAGTACTAGAAGTGGCTCCAGAAATTCTGTTTCATGCTCTGCGTTCTCCTCCTCTCCATACCTTCACCTTCCCCAAGCAAAGAAGATCTGATTGGGTCAATGAGTCACAGCCTATTATAGAGCATTTTTATTCAGTAGCTCTCGATTCACATACTAATTCCTGATCTAATCTGGTATGGCCAATAAAATAAAGCCTACTCAGCTTACAATGCATACAAAAATGGTACATTTTCTCAGAAAAGAGAGATAAAACTAGCATACATTTAAGACTTCACTACCTTTGGTTCAGACGGTAAAGCGTCTGCCTGCAATGTGGGAGACCCAGGTTCGATACCTGGGTCGAGAAGATCCCCTAGAGAAGGAAATGGCAGTCCACTCCAGCACTCTTGACTGGAAAATCCCATGGACTGAGGAGCTTGATAGGCTATAGTCCATGGGGTTGCAAAGAGTCAGACACAACTGAACCACTTCACTTCCACTTTCACCTTCACCTTTCCCAGAAACGGGCTATGTATATACAGCAATGTGTATAGAAGGCCAGTTCACTCAATGAAAATGCTTTCTGACAGCCATTGCAAAGTCGCATGTTAGACATATGTTCTGGAAGATATTTACTGACCTGTTTCTGTTAATACATCGTTTGGTAAAGAAGTGGCTCATGCAAACATATTTACCCAATTAATTCTCAAGATGACAGGTTACTGCCTGACACAATCACATTTCTTTAGACAATGGAAGAAAAGGGGGCAACATTGCAAGGGAGACTTGATTTATAGAAATTTATTCTAGAAGCAAATACGCTCAGAAGGGATTAAATACAAACAGTAAAAAAAATTTCAATTTGCGTTATGTACACTGTCTCAAGATAGTCATTACTTAATATCTCTTTTCTCATAGTATAATAAAAGTATAATAATATCCCTACGCATGCTAATTAAAGGCACACTCTGCCTTTAATTATGGAAATATAAACAAAGAGGCAAAGATTCCACATGGGCGATTGAGAGAGAGGAAGTGGGGTGGGGCAATGAAGTGGCTCCTAAGTGAGAGAAGACAATAGCAACAGAAAACCCCAAGCCAAGAGGATTGATGAAAGACAGAAAAAGGCACGCCCTCCCCCTTTTTTAAAAAATATATTTATAAGAGGGGAAAGATGAGTATGGTAATAATTTAATCTATTCTTTGGAGTTTGAAGACATCTGGTAAGTCATTGATCTGAAAGCTGCTTGGGGTCTTCTGGGATGTCCCAGATTGTCTTATTTTCTAAACTCAATAAACATTCATTGCAATGGAAAAGTACAAGCCTAATACTAGGAAGAATATAATGGGTCCACGTAAAACATGAACGCCTTGGCTGCAGTAATGGACAAAGCAGGGGACCTGCTACCTGGTGGTCAAAGCTGCTATTCTACGGTCATCGCCCTGGCTCCAACAATGTCTGGAATGACCAGTTCCCTTAGTTTTTATTCACGTTTCCCAGTCAGACTTCACTTTTCTAAGTAATTGAGCACATGAATCTTAATGTTAAAGAAAATGTAAAAGAGAAAAAAGTTACTTTTGACAAAGCCAACTTCTCGGGAGTAAAGATTAAAATTCCACTTCAAACACCAGGAGAGACAAGTTGATGGGAGTGGTTTTTCTCTGGCATAAGCAACTCCCATGAGGCACCTGCTCTATCAGTAAGGACTCAGTGTTGGGGTCAATGGCCTGCCTGTTGTAATAACTGCATCTAGTGGACGTAAGACCTCTTCACTCCAGGAGACATTGCTCTCTCTTCCTTTCCCTCCTTCTCTTAAAAAAAAAATAGTAGTTATGAACACTTTCAAGAAGTTACAAAGTATCTTGGACAAGAGCTATTATTCAAGTCCATTGCCATTTGAGAACACTCTGGTGATGTCTTCACTAATCACTTACATTTAAAATTAGAAATATTCCATAGCTTTCTTTTAGTACCTAAAGGGTTTGTAGAGTTAGGGTCTATAAGGCATGCAGGAGGACCCTCCATGGGGCTCTCAGCCCAGAAGACTCAGCGTTAAGTTTGACCCAGCATGGCTGCTCAAAGAGCCCAGGAAGGATCAGGTGGTACTTCCAGGATGCAGGGCTGGTTTCAGCCTGATCTATACTCTTGAGTTCCTTGAAGGAGGAGAAGTGTGCCTATTTATCTTTGTACTGCCACAGTTGAAAGAAATGACTATTAAGCCTTGATTTTGTGTGGGCACTGCTGCTGCTGCTGCTGCTGCTAAGTCGCTTCAATCGTAGGCACTACATATATGCTAAGTCGCTTCAGTCGTTTCCGACTCTGCGATCCCACGGACAGTAGCCAGCCAGGCTCCTCTGTCCACGGGATTCTCCAGGCCAGAATACTGAAGAGGGTTGCCATTTCCTTCTCCGGAGGATCTTCCTGACCCAGGAATCAAACCCAAGTCTCTTATGTCTCCTACATTGGCAGGCGGATTCTTTACCACTAGGCCACCTGGGAAGCCCCAGGTGCTGAGCTATTTTATGTTTATTGCATAATTTAATTACCATTTTGAGAGATGAATACTATCCTCATTTTATAGATGAAACAATCAATCTCTCACAGTTTGCTTTATATAATCTTGGATAGAGAATATGATCAGTTCTTAATAAAACTGTGCAAAATAAACTTGCTGAAGGTATAAATACACAAACTATAATATAAGGAGATCAAGGACAATCTCTGAAGATCTGATGAGCCCTACAATAACAACTTTAGACCAAGAACTATCTTTGGAGGCCATTTACCCATAAGTTTTCCTTTTGTTTGCTATCAAGCTGCCAAAGTACTTTACTAGAAAACTTTATCATAGTGAACTCTGTCTGCTAGGCTTCTTCTGAGGTGGGATTTTGAGTTTGAGCACACTTGAGATACACAGAATTGGTAAACCATGAAGGCAGGCTCTGATATAATGGAACTTCCAAAATCATCTGCTCTAATCCACTCCAGTTATGCCCGCCTAAGTCCGTGAGGAATAAAAATGGGGTAAAACAATAAGGAAAGTCATTGACCAGATAAATAACTTGAGATAGTTAGTTCCTTTTATTCTTTTTTTTTTTTTTTACTTTATTTTACTTTACAATACTCTATTGGCTTTGCCATACATCGACATGAATCCACCACAGGTGTATACGAGCTCCCAATCCTGAATCCCCCTCCCATCTCCCACCCTACAACGTCTCTCTGGATCAACCCTGTGCACCAGCCCCAAGCATCCTGCATCCTGCATTGAACATATTAGAACCATTTTACATCTGTCTCAAGACCTTCCATTTTGATTCCCACTTTCAGGCCTAATAAGTTTTCCCTTTCTCATTCTGTTCTGAGCAAAGTCCTCTTGGCTGGTCGAGTCACTGTGTCTCTAATTCAGAGAGGTGAACAGGTCTGTGTGTGTCTGATGATTCACTACTGGCAGTGTGAATCACTGGGCAATGAAGAGGTCCTGGCAGCCTGAAATGAATAGTGTAAACTCCAGCAGTGCCAGTGAGAGTTAGAGCCAGTCTTCATTTTGGTTGGGCTCAGAAACCAGCCAGTCCTCATTTCACCTGGGACTGTCCTTGTTGAAGACCTCCCTTCCTGACCAACTGCCTTTTCTACATGGGTCAGGAGAGAGAGCTATGCTGACATTCAAAAGAATAAAATTATGTGTATGGAACTCTGGGGAGATTTCCCAAAGGCTCAGGGGTTTATTTGCTTCAGTTTAAATGTATTCACTATTAGTTGGATGAACACCTCTTGTTCTCCTTCTATCACCTTAAATAAGTTCATTAAAATTACTATGCCTCTGACCAGGTGCTGTACCTGCAGCTGCTTCTTTTATCTCCTTCCCAAGAAAATGGTGTGGATGTTTGAGGTTGTATTAAAAAATCTCAGAGTTACTTGAATGCTAATCGTATAAATTATGAGTGTAAGTAAGCCCACACTAATCTCCAAGTAACAGAATGCATTACTTTGGTTTAGGTCAGGCCACTTCATCGTTTGTGACAGGAATGTATTAAATGCATGCCAAATAGAACACATTTTTTAATAGCGAGGCACTGCAGAGCTTTCTTTATTTTCTTATCTACTGCTCTGTTCTCATATCTCATCATTCCTTGAATGCACAAAACTTCTCATCATTTTCCAAACGTGTCAGACTTCTCCCTATATTTATGCCTTTGAAGAAGTTGTTCCTTTTTGCTGGAATACTCCTTTGCTCCCTCATCTGGTACACTTCTTCTTGTGACTCAGTTCAGTTGTTCCCTCCAATCCTATTCCCTTTCTCTGAGCTTTTGTGTCACTCTGTAGGCACCTCTATTGTTTTATTTATTACATTGGGATCATAGTTTCAAGGGGTTGTGAGCAATGCCTACTGAGACTGCTCAGGGAAAAGGCAGAGAGTGTGAGAACTTGGCAAGTCTAGGACTGGGAGGCTTAACTGGGTTGCATGACAGATTCCCAAGAGGTTCAGAAGGCAGGCAGAAGAGTGCTTGGTAGATATGAGTGTGTGGATACCAACAAGAGCCCAGCCATGAAGAACACTGCAGCCAAGGATGCTGAGCTTTTCAGGATACTACACGAGGGAGGTGTCTGGAGGCCACGTGCTGTTAGATCACTCAGATCAGTGGTCAGTGGCAACCCAGCCGACTGGAGGAGTTCAAAGACTGTGCTAGGAGGAGAAACTAGACAGTGGGTCTGATCAATGTCACAGGGGTAAAAAGCCTAAGGCTCACTCTGCCCTGATGGATAGGGAGTCTGACAACATGACCAGTTCCCATACTTTACCAAGAAATGGTTCCTGAGACTGCTGGTGGAACTGCTGTCCAGGTAGTTGGCTTGGAAATTAGAGAATGAGACAACAGAAGAGCATGAAAACCTCCAGCTAGAAAGAGTGGGAGGGTCAGGGGGATGATTATCACTTTGAAAAACTGGAAAGGTGCTAGTCTTCTAGCAGTAGATCATATGCTCTTGAGAACAGAGTTCATATCTTATTCGTTTTTTATCTCTACTGCCTAACACTGTGCCTGACATGTATCAGGCTCTCAGTAGGTGTTGATTAAAGTAGTGAATTAATGGATAAATGGACACTCCTCAGCTCCTATAAAATGCACACACATACACACAATCTATAATCAGTTGTATGAGAATACTAAACCAATACATAGTTATATAATCCATAATTATTTGAGTATGAGTGCCCTTTCTGTGTTCTAATCCCACTGTTTAACCAAACTAAAAAGTTCAAGAAGTCAAATTTACTTTAAAACAATGTTGGTATGGCAAAGCCAATAGAGTATTGTAAAGTAAAATAAAGTAAAAAAATAAATAAAACCAGGAAAAAGAATTTGTTCATTTTTATAAAAATCGTATACTTAAAGAAGGGTTTGTAAGACATATGCACATGATTTTTAAAATAATTACAAAGTTAGCATCCACCACTCAAGCTGAGACATAGATCACTAATGCCTTAGAAAAGCTCTATTAACCCTTCTGTCTCTGACTTCAGCCCTCCATTCCCTGATATCCTAATGTTTGTGATAATAATTTATTTACTTTTAGTTAGGGGCTTCCCAGGTGGTGCTAGTGGTAAAGAACCTGCCTACCAATGCAGGAGATATGGGAGACACGGATTCGATCCCTAGGTCAGGAAGATCCCTTGGAGGAGGGCATGGCAATCCACTCTAGTATTCTTGCCTGGAGAATCCCAAGGACAGAGAAGCCTGGCGGGCTACAGTCCATAGGATCACAAAGAGTCAGACATGACTGAAGTTACTTAGCACGCACACATAGTTTTTATCACATGCCTGTATTCCTAAAATATATATTTAATTTGCCTGGTTTTTTATTTAAATAGAAGCTTCCTGCATACATTTGTGTCTGGCTTCTTCTGCTAAACCTTATTATTATATTCATTAATCTGTGTTAATTTGTATTGAGATTTTATTTTTAACTTTTTTGTTGCTGAGATGACTGGGGAATATGCCTGCCTTCTACCCTTTGGGCAAATGTCTGAATGAGCTATAATGTACACCCAGGACCCTCTTTCAGGAAAGCCAAACTGACAAATATTGAGGGTAGTTTGTTTTCTTTTCTTTCCTAAATGACTTACCATTTAAAATTTAAAATGTTATTGGATTAAAATTAAAACTTAGTGTTTTGGAAATCTCTATCAATACAGTTATACTTGAATTGATTTCACATGGAGAACTAAAGTAAATCCATTTGAGGGTTGGAGAAAAGAAGAGTATACAATTATAATAAGGATTAGGAAGGCTGCTGGAAGCTTTATGTCCAGACAATAGAGGGTGATAAGAAATCTCACTACATTTCTGGGCCAGGTATGTGTCTTATTCTTCCTTGGAGAATAAAATGCTGTTTTTTGTTTTTTTTTTTTCAGTGAGGTTAGATATATAGGTGGCCTGCAAATCACACATTTTTTTCCTGTTTTGTCTGAAGAGCTTCCTGTATTTCTTCCTATTTCTTTAATGATTCGAGCCAATACATCCAGACCCATGCTACTGGGAAACAAGAGAAAAAAAAAAATTGACACTGCTTTATGAAGGATTTAGATACAAGGAAGGTGAATTTTCCTGTTAATTATTCAGCTAACTTCAGCTGCATGGATTTGCTATGACTTTGTCTATATGTGTTCTCTGGTTTGGCATCAAACCCAGTTTGTACCAAATACCCAGTTGTTCTGATTACAATTATTTGGATTAAGTCAGCAATTTGTTTTCCATAAATTTCACTGAAAAAATGCAAGTGCTAGATGAGACACTAGCACTTGGTTGGGACAGCAAAGATCTATAACTCTAATCCTTTGAGCCTGAGAGGAGCTTAGTGAACTGCCCAAAGGACAGCGACTAGATCCTGGTCCAGAGTTCTTTCTCCAACCTCCAGTCCTAATTTAATTTGGTTAGGGTGTATAAACTGAATTTTATTTTGATCTTATTCTTTCCAAGAGAATCTAGACACAGATGACATTTTCCTTACTTTAAATATCTAGTTTCATCCTTCCTTGTAGGGAAAACTTATGAGGAAGATACTCTTGGAAACTAGAGCATGTCATTTTGAAATTTAATTCATCTGGGGGGAACTTCTGAGAGATATCCTAGAGACGGTGAAAGTGAAAGAAAGTGAAGTCGCTCAGTCGTGTCCGGCTCTTTGCGACCCCATGGACACCAGGCTTGTCCGTCCATGGGATTTCCTAGGCAAGATACTGGAGTGGGTTGCCATTTAAATCTAGGGCACAATAGGAGGACAGCTTTTGGCCAGAGCCTGACTGCTTCACTCACCTAACAGTAGCAAGAGGTGACATTAGTGTCCAGTGGACAGGTAGGTTAAATGGCAGGAGCTAGTCTGAATGGTCTTCTCTATGCTGCGTCCCCATGAAGGAAGCATTAAGGTAATCAACTGAGAGTGAAGATTTGAAGAGGAAGGTATTGAAGGTTTGAAGGGAGAAAATAAGTTGTGAAATAATTACCAGGTGAACAGGACAGTGAATGGACCAGGGAAATGTGTTAGGATCTGGACAGCATAGGGGCTCAGGTGAGGTTATAAGGCCATGCATTTAAATTGAAACCAGAAGCATATTTGTGTGTTTTTCTTTGATGATCTTAAGTTACATGGAGGCAAACAGCACCTGCAACAAGATAGATTTCCCTAGTTTTGGTGTTTTGCCGAGAAAGTGCACTGAAATAAATGAAAATCAAGGCAGATGAGTTGAGAAGGTATGCAAGGGAGCAGTCAAATGATGAAAAATGGTGATGTCTGTGTCTCAGAAGTCTTTGTTTCCTATGGAAACATTTGCCAAATTCAGAAGTATCTTCAGACTGGGACATAGTGGGCACTTGGTACGTATTTGCTGAAGTGTGACTTTCAATTAATGAAATAATTATTAATCATAAGTTTGTATTACCATGCTAAGTGCTCTGGGGACTACCTAGAGAAATATGCCACGATTTCCACCCTAAAGGGATTTATACCCTAATCAAAAAATAGAATGTAATGTACAAAATGTAATAAAATATGGAATGAAACCTTTTAGAAGTGTTTATATGGTTTATAACATTATTACTTGATCACTACTGGATTTTCTTTTGAATAAATGCTATCTCTTGAATGTATTCAAGCACAGACTGATCTCTGGTTGATAAATGCAAGGAACATAGAAGGAGATACAATGAGTCTACATAGGCTGATTTTTCAAATTTCTTTTAAAAACATAATCTTGTATTTGCCTTTTCATTTAGTGTATCATATGGAATTGAAGCTCTCAGTGTTGAATAAGGATTTTCAGGATATTTTTAAATAACTTGCATGCAGATAAAATTCAATTTTTCTTTCTGGTTCTGCTCTTCACAAGATGTATTACATTTGACATATCTTTTATATAAAAAGCTGGATATGAAATCTTAGGCTGCAGTTGCGATTTATGCTTCCCATAAAACTTAAGACCTTCATCAACAATGGAAAAGCAATCAAGAAATGGTATAAACAGGCCAACTTGACCCCTATCTGTTGTGGTTTGTAGTATATTCCCAGCAAGAGACATCCGATAACTCCCTCTGATATTAATGGAAGGTTATACACAGTCAGAGTCAGCCTCCTTTTGAGTAGATGAATATAGGCAGACACACAACTGGAATGAATTCAGAGTTTCTAGCAGGCCAGTGGTCCATTAGAAAGTGGTTCCTCCCACCAGCTGATAATGCCCCAAATTTCAATCAAATAAAAATTTGTTCCCTGTTAAAAGGAAATGTAACCTTATTTATCATTTAATGATGGATCAACATGTTAAACAATGGAGTATCCAAGTGCGTAATCACGGGGATGATGGATAATATATATACCTCCTTGAAAGTCCAGACATGCAGGTAGACAGTTAGGCAACTGATACCAAATGAAACTGTTAGAATCTCAGATATCAAGATGGAATTTAAAATTTCAGTCCCTGAAAGAGATCTGTGTAGGAATGAGGCTCAGGTTGGGATCCAATTCTGTGTGAGCTTAAGCTACTCAGCAAGTAATAAGGAAATGAACCCAGGGAGAGTGATATAAGTACAAGTTCAATTATTAGGAGTGGCAGACACTGGGTCTTATGATGAAGATGTTCATTCACGCACTCATTTTCTTTCACGTATCCCTTAATTGAGCAAGTACTTATTGAACATCTACTGTGTGCCAAGCACTGGTGATTACACTAGGGTATATAAAGGTAATAATTATAATGCAATATGATAGATATTGTGACAAAGTGTGTCAGTTCATATTCTAAAAGTACTTGGGTGAATCATGCAAAGAAGACTAGGGAGAAAGGGAAAGAAAACTTCATGGAAAATGTAAAATACATTTTTGAACATTATTGAAGGTCAAATATATGCCAACCAAGGTACTAGGCACTCAAAGGACATAAAGTTAAATGGGAGGTAAGTTCTGCCTTCAAAAACTTACAGTGTAATGTGATCGGTACTTAATTAACACCAATGAGAGTATTTGCATCAGCCAGGAATGTGTCTTAGAGGAAACTTCCCTATGTGGTGAACTTTGACTGATAAGAAAAAGTTATTTAGGTAAAGGGTATTAATACATGCATTAATATGTTTATATCTATTGATCTTTACCTAGCTAAATATATTTCATATATTTATGTAAAATAAATGTTTTTTTAAATTAATTAATTAATTTATTTTTTGATTTGACTTTACAATACTCTGTTGGGTTTGCCATACATCGACATGAATCCACCACAGGTGTACATAAGCTCCCAATCCCGAATCCCTCTCCCACCTCCCACCCCACAACAAAAGGACACAGACATAGAGAATGTTTGCTTTTATAAGTAAGTACATTCTAGGTAAAATGAGAAGTTTGTCAAAAGGACATGAATGTGAAATTGCAATCAAGGAATTTCAAGCTGGAGCAAAAAATATATTGGGGGAAAAAGCTCTTGATGCTAGAGAATTAGGCAAGAAGCAGATAATGAAGAACCATGTGTGCTAAACTTTGGGGGAACCATTGAAGATTATTTAAGTAGATTATGTGACAAGATTAGCATTTTATAGAAATAAGGAGAGTGGATTGGGGAGAAGATATTGTAAAAGTTATTTTGGTAATACTCATAAGAAATGACAAAGGCTTAGCCTAAAAGAAGGCAGGGACAGTAAAATCTGAGAGAAAGCAGTGCTGTCTGTGTATGAAGGACGTTAGGGCTTCCCTGGTGGCTCAGCAGTAAAGAATCCACCTGCACTGTAGAAGATGTGGGTTCCTATCCTTGGGTTGGGAAGATTCCCTGGAAAAGAAATGTCAATCCATTCTAGTATTCTTGCCTGGGAAATCCCATGGACAGAGGAGCCTGTCAGGATATAGTCCATGGGGTTGCAAAAGAGTCAGGCACAACTCAGACTAAACAACAACAACAGTGAGGGGCATTAATGTCTATATGGGCTTTGGGAAATGATAAAAAGCTGAAGAGGAGCTTAGGGATGGGATGACTCATGCATTTATGGCAGAGATAAATAAGTGGTGGGCAATTTCACCATAGTGAAAAATCGATGCGAAATAGCTGATTAGTGATTAAGACATGGAGTTAAGAGACAAATTCAACTTGGACTAACTGAATTTGAAACATTCAGAGAAATATACCCAGGTGAAAATGTCCAGTAGAAAATTGGCTATGCAGTTTGAAACTTAGAGAATGGCCTGTGAGTCATAGGTATTGCTTTAAGAGTCATCAACAAACTGGTGAAAGATGATGCTATAGATTTTAATGAATTCATCCATGGAAAGTCTGTAGAATGTAAACACCAGACAGTTAAATTATGAGAAGTTGGAAGAAAAAGCCTTTGATGAAACTGGGGGGAAAAAAAGGTAAAGGAAATCCAGGAGGGTATGTTGTCACAGAAATTATGGAGGAGATAATTTCTTAAAGGATTGCAAAGTTGATAATAAAATATGGTATGTCCATGCAATGGAATATTATTCAATCATAAAAAGGAATGAAGTATTGACATACATGCCTCAGCATAAATGAAACTTGGAGTATTATATTAAGTGAAAAAAGCCAGTCACGAAAGATCACATATTCTATGATTCCATCTATACAAAAGGTCCAGAATAGACCAGTCTATAGAGACAGAAAGCAGATTAGTGGTTGTTTAGAGTTGGGGAAGATGGGGGAAATAGGGAGATGGTAGCTAAGCAATATAAGCTTTCTCTTCATGATGATGAAAATATTCTAAAACTGCACATATTTGTGAATGTACTCAAAATATTGAATTTCCCCTTCAAATGGATAAATTGTATATTATATAAATTTTATTGCAATAAATCTGTTTAAAAGAAAAAGAATATGGAGTAAAATCATCAAGTGTAGCATAGAGGTCTAACAAAATAAGCATAGAAAAGTCTCAGTTGAATTTGAGACTACAGAGAGATCCTTGGCAAATGTAATGCTATGGGGTGCAAAGTACGAATGACAGTGGTAGAAGAGTGAATAGGAGGTGAAAATGATTATCTTTTTGAAAAACTTTGAGATAGCAAAAGATAGTTGAATGCTAAGAGTAATGAAAATATTTCTCTAAAAATGGAGGAGAGCTAGGAGGACATGAATGTTTCAATACACAGGAGTGAGGAGGAGTGATTAACGAAAGGAATTATGAAGAGGTAGAAAGTGATAGGATCTGTTGCCCAGGTAGAGGAGAAGTTGTCTGTAACCGAGAAGGAGGAAATTCAATCAAGTGTTGCCATGCAGGTTCTATATTTCCATTAAGTTGGGAAGCAAATCTTTTGTGGTTGAGTGGCATTTAGCCTGGTCGATGGTTTAAATGGGGAATAAGGATTTTCAGTCGTGAAGGAAATGGAGGAAGGAGCTTACTGAGACATGTTGGATTGCTAGGCAGCAGTGAACATTCCACTGAGGCTGAAGACCAGAATTAGTAGTATATGTATGTTTTACTATCATCAGCTCTCAGGAACCTGGAGAGAAGAACAAGTGCTGGAATTGATTCAACTTTGAACATTTATAGAGCACTGCATGCAAGGAGAAGCAGAGAATCAAATTTCAGGATAAATGACTGATTGACATGATGGGTAAGGAGAAAGAAAATGAAGTCAGTGGATACTGATAGTGGTCTAGTGGTCTAAAAGGGTTGTCCAAGTCTTATTTTAGCAATGGAACTATTCTGTTTAGTGAAATCAATTTTAAAAATTAAAAAATCATTTTTTTTAGTGAAATCAATTAAAAAAAAAACAGCCCCCCAAAGTACACACAGAGTTTTCTTATCAGTGACCTGGAGACACACCTCTCAGCATGTTCTTCAGCAGTCCCTGAATAGCTTCTTGGGGGCCAATGGCTCTTAGAACAGAGTTTGAAAACCACCGGTCTATGGAGGACTTCATGAAGTGCAACATGGAAAGCAAGATATATGAGATTAATGACATTAACAATAGCAACAATAGCGCCTAACAAGAGGAAGATGGAAGAGGTGGAGAAGGAGGAAGTAGAAGAGAAGCTGCTGCTGCTGCTAAGTCACGTCAGTCATGTCCGACTCTGTGTGACCCCATAGACGGCAGCCCACCAGGCTCCCTCCGTCCCTGGGATTCTCCAGGCAAGACCACTGGAGTGGGTTGCCATTTCCTTAAAGGAAGAAGAAAAAACACTCAATGAGCAGTTACTTTTCACCAGGCACTAGTCTAAGTGCTTTATATCTAATCGTCACAATAACGAAATGAGTGAAGAAAAACTATTCTCCCTGTGTTCACAGATGAGGACATTGAAGCATAGGGAGGTGATCACTTGCTGAGGGGTAACTGGCTTAGCAGTAGCTGGGGCACTTCATGAGAGGAGCTTAATGCTTACCTCTGAGATGAATGACTTGCTGGTAAATTCTTCTACCTTGACTCTAGATGGGACTCAGTCTGAGAATCAAGTGATACCAGAAAGAAAGTGAAGTCAGTGGATACTGATAGATCAATAGAGACGAGAAAGGATGTAGAAGTCTGGAAATAAATTAGACCTGATAGGATCAATAGGACTTAGTAAATGATGTGGGATGAAGGGAGGGCAAGGAATCAAGAATTATTCCAATAATTCAAGCTCTGGAGAAATGTTGCATTTTGTAAAAATTTGGAAATTGAGGAGGAATTTGGTTTGAGGGGGCAGGGAAATATTAGGTATTATGAAGCACATAATGTATCCAAAAAGCCATTATACTTAATATTCATTATTATTTTTAATATAAGAAAATATTATTATCCATATTTGATAGATGAAGAAATTGAAGCTTTCAGAGATATATTTCCCCAAAGTGACACAGTCAGTAGATGATGATATCAGACTTTGGATCCAGGTGATTTTACTTCTGGGTACATTCATTTTGGGAATTGACAGGGGAGTGCTATTCAATAGGTACCTGAGGCCAGATGATTGTCATCTGGAAAGAGATACATTTGGGAGACAGAAATTTCTTATAGATCCTCTTGGAATTGGTAGGTGTAGTTAAAATTTCCATGGGCACAGCATATGCATAAAAGAGCAAAGAACTGAGGACTAAATTTTGGGGACTGCTCATGTGTCAGAAGAGAGAAGGGAAAATATGAGCTCTCTAAGAAAACAGAAAATGATTCAAGAAGTAGAACAATAGCTCCTATAGCATTATCTTTCATGTTTTTACCCTGACTCCCAGTTAGAAAGAACGTTTTGTCTGGCAACCCAATATGTGTATATGTGTATATTTACATATATGTGTAAAACCAAAGTTTCCAAATGTAATACTTACTGTTAACAGTGCTGATATTTCCCCTTCTATTCTTTATATATNAGATGACACCACCCTTATGGCAGAAAATGAAGAGGAACTAAAAAGCCTCTTGATGAAAGTAAAAGAGGAGAGTGAGAAAGTTGGCTTAAAGCTCAACATTCAGAAAACGAAGATCATGGCATCTGGTCCCATCACTTCATGGGAAATAGATGAAGAAACAGTGGAAACAGTGTCAGACTTTATATTTTGGGGCTTGAAAATCACTGCAGATGGTGACTGCAGCCATGGAATTAGAAGATGCTTACTCCTTGGAAGAAAAGTTATGACCAACCTAGAAACCATATTAAAAAGCAGAGACATTACTTTGCCTACAAAGGTCCATCTAGTCAAGGCAATGGTTTTTCCAGTGGTCATGTGTGCACGTGAGAGTTGAACTGTGAAGAAAGCTGAGCACCAAAGAATTGATGCTTTTGAACTGTGATGTTGGAGAAGACTCTTGAGAGTCCCTTGGACTGCAAGGAGATTGAATCAGTCCATTCTGAAGGAGATCAGTCCTGGCTGTTCTTTGGAAGGAATGATGCTAAAGCTGAAACTCCAGTACTTTGGCCACCTCATGCAAAGAGTTGACTCATTGGAAAAGACTGATGCTGGGAGGGGTTGGGGGCAGGAGGAGAAGGGGATGACAGAGGATGAGATGGCTAGATGGCATCACTGACTTGATGGACGTGAGTCTGAGTGAACTCCGGGAGTTGGTGATGGACAGGGAGGCCTGGAGTGCTGCTGTTCATGGAGTCGCAAAGAGTCAGACACAACTGAACGACTGAACTGAACTCAACTGAATACATACGAATGGCAGAAACAGGTATTGGGATGGAGATATTGTTTAACTCAAAGAAGGGAGGGTTGAAGTTTGGCTGCACTCAGTGTCCCAGGCCCCAGCTGGCCAGGTGAGAATATGGCCAAAATTAATAGGCACTCAGATGGAGAACCTCTGGATTCCAGCCTCCTCTCTAGTGTCTGACTCTTTGCAACCCCATGAACTGTAGCCCTCCAGGCTTCTCTGTCTATAGGATTCTCCAAGGAAGAATACTGGCGTGGATTACCATTCCCTTCTCCATCTTTCTATCTGCTTCTCCTTATTTTATCTCTTGTGACCTCTGGGTTAGAATGGGCCTGCATGTACCCCTTGCTTTGATCCCCTTAATTTAAATTTAAAAAACATATTTATTTGGCTGCATTGAATCTTAGTTGCAACACTTGGAATCTTCATTGTATCATGCAGGATCTTCCGTTGTAGTGCACAGACTCTCTAGTGGTGGTGAGCAGGCTCTGTAGTTGTGGCACTGAGGCCTAGTTGCCCTGTGGCACTTGGGATCTTCGTTTGCTGATCAGGGATCAAACCTATGTCCTCTGCATTGCAGGGTGAATTTTTAACCACTGGACCGTCAGGGAAGTCCCCTGNTCTCTAGTGGTGGTGAGCAGGCTCTGCAGTTGTGGCACTGAGGCCTACTTGCCCTGTGGCACTTGGGATCTTCGTTTGCTGATCAGGGATCAAACCTATGTCCTCTGCATTGCAGGGTGCATTTTTAACCACTGGACCGTCAGGGAAGTCCCCTGGTCCCCTTAAATTTTTGAGGCTGAGGGAAATCTGGGAGTCTCTGGCTGGTGCCATCTCCTCACTAGAGCTGCAGAAGATCTGTGTCTCTTCTGCTCAGGCCCAGGCCTTGAGTGATGTGTCTTGTGTAGCATCTCTAAAAGTCACACAGTCCAGGGCCACCCAACAGGCAGCTTCTGAACATGGGCTTTTGAGAAAAACAGAGCAGACAATTGTCTTCAGGTCTTTGGTAGCACCTTCCTCGTGTGTGGTGGATATCACACTGTCCAAAACACCTTGATGAGACCTGGTGGGTGCAAATAATATCTCAGCGAGTATATTGAAACTGCTTAAACAGATAAACTACTCTGGCATCAAGGAAATGCTCAGTTATGGAAGGTCAATAGGCTTATTATTTTTGCCACTTTTAGACAGACTCCCAAGGCCAGATATATACTTGGCAGCATTTTGTTAGATTATTGCATTTATGAAATGGTAAGAAAACAGAATTTCTTCCAAAAGCATCTTGGAATTTTGACTGTCTTTCCCTCAGTAAAAGAAAAATGATATTGCTGGACTTAATGGCTGTATTGGAACGTCTTCAGAAAAGTATAGTTGGCAAAGCACTTTTCAATACCCCATCTTGTTTAAATTTTACAACAGCCCTGTCTGATGATGAGGACAGGGCTGCCAAGGGCTTTGCCTAGGGTTACACAGCCAGCAGGGAGCATAGCAGGTTCACGAGTTTTCAAATCTTATTTCATGGTTCTTTAGTGGATCTTAAACTTAGAGAGAACTTGAACAAGGTGAATGTGAAGTCCTTAACTCTTCCAGGTTCCTTAATTTATCACATCACCAATTATGGTAGTTTTAGCCCCTTCATAGGCCTTTCCTTTTCTTTGGAAAATGCCCCAATATCTTTCTCATTTTTCATTTTTTTTCTGTGAAAATTTCACAAGATTTTTATAATT
Source organism: Neotragus pygmaeus (assembly GCA_006410875.1). NCBI lineage: Eukaryota > Metazoa > Chordata > Mammalia > Artiodactyla > Bovidae > Neotragus > Neotragus pygmaeus. The sequence goes on from SJYV01029990.1 coordinate 3,168,826, forward strand.
TTGTTTTAGAGTTATTTGGCTATGAGTAACTCATTTAATTTAAAAGTTGGCAGTGGTGTCTTAGCACAGTGAATATACTCAGGGATTCCTGCAAGTGAGAAAAAAATCTATCCTGCAAGTTGTTTTCAGCTATAATAAAGATTTTAAGTATTGGGTTGGCCAAAAATTTCTTTGGGTTCTGCATGTTATCCCCAGTGAGCTTTTTGGCTAACCCAATATATTAGATTCAATAATTAATAAGACTTATATAAGGCTATATATTCTAGACATTTTATTAGCATTTGTTTTTATTTTGTAAAATTTTATTAATATATTTTAAGGGATGATGCATTTTCATAGGTCTTCAAAGAGCACATTTTCAGTTTTCTTATTCATAAATTGAATATAACAATAGCAACTGCCTTATAGAGTTGTTATGAAGGTTAAATAAATTTCAATTAATAAACTTAAAGTTCTTAGAACAATATATAGCACATCATACTCCATAATGATTAGTTTGTATTATTTTCCTATTAGGTGAAAGAGCTTTCATTATACACCGCACAACAGAACAGATTTGTAGGGAGCCAGTAATTTGACAATGTGAATTCTAATATAATTCATGAGCATCCTTGTATCTCAGATGGTAAAGAATCTGCTTGCAATGCAGGAGACCAGGGTTCAATCCCTGGGTCAGGAAGATCCCCTGGAAAAGGAAATGGCAACCTACTCCAGTATTCTTGCTGAGAAAATCCCACGGACAGAGGAGCCTGATGGGCTACAATCCATGGGGTTGCAAAGAGTTGGACATGACTGAGCAACTAAACATACCCAACATAATCCGTGACTACTGGTTTATGCTGAATATCCAAATAATTCTGGAACATAGCTCCTAAGAAATGATATGGTTCAAGAGAAGAGACTATATAAGGTAATTTTGGTTAAATATAGAAACAATATTAATGCAAATGTTTTAATGAGAGGCAAAAATCAACCCTTTCCAGTAGAATAGCATAGAGTATGATGATTAAGAGCATGGATATCTTTTTTTTCAAATCTTGGCTTTGAGTTTCCTCTCTGCATGATCTTGGGTAAGTCATTTGAGCCCTTGAAGCATCCATTCCTTCATCTGTAAAATGAAGTATTAATAGTGTACATTTAGGGTTAAATGAGGTGGTGTCAAAGCTTAGTCCAGGGCCTGGCACAGAGTGATGGTCAAAATGTTGACTGTTACAATCATGAGCACAGGATGAGAGTCCGGAGACAGGTCCCTTCTTTAGTCCAAACAGGCCTGATGCTTACTTACTCTCAGTATATCCCCCTTACACCAATGTTAAGCAACTCTTTGAAATTCTTGTCTACTGTTGATTAAATTTATATCTTCCTCTCCCCCCACCTTTTTTTCTGAAGAAAAAGAGTGAATCTCTATTTGAGAATCACCATTTATTCTGCATATTTCTTCCAGCCAAGGAAATGTTGTCAAGCATTGATTGGCTTTCTGTTGTTTCTATTATAAAAATAAACACATGCACATACAGTTTCTATAATTGTATATAATATTGAATAAAAATTTTAAAATTATACAGTTATACTTTCTGATTCTTCTATCCAGATTATCAGAAACACAGGCTCCTTGTAGTAAGAGACAAAATACAAAGGATACCATTCAGTTTACTGGCCACAGGTTGGGGAAAACCCAATTTTTCCAAGGCAATTTACTAATTGAGCAGAAAGACCCCATTGATATTTTAATGCATAACTAACATTGTCTTAAGTCACTTGTTTGAACACTTCTCAAAAGTTAATTTATTTTCATTTCAAGAGAAATTTACCTGCCCTTGATAATCAAATTTCTATTAAGTACTTTTCTTTTTTCCTTGTGTAATGGTTTTCTATTTCAACCAAGCTTCTTTTACTTAAATGTGAAATTTGTGAGTCAAATATGGCAAATGGTGTAAAATGCAAAATTATCTTTCAATTCGTTACTCTAGTTTTATTCATTTCTGTAATAAGGTTCATGATGGGAAAGTATTGACTTTAAGTCAATTCATTTAGAAGTGATTTCTATTTCTAAGACACAGTGCTGGTCTTAACCTGTTCTATGGTTCATCACTTTTAAGCATAGGTGATCCTCAAAGAAATTTTGTAAGAACTGGAAATCTGAAAATGGGGATAAAGAAACAGGGTAGAGATTGGTATCCCACTGGGCAAAGAATTGGACAAGTAAAAGAAAGTGTTCTAGGAAGGAGGAGAGAGAGAAGTCAGGGCTTCCTGTTAACGAGTAGGTAGAAAATAAAAGATTGTTGGCATTACAACAGCATAATTATATCTGAATTGCTTACGGCACTGAGATTTTTAACCCATATCAATAATTCCAGAAAACAATCAAAGGTTTCAAGTGGATAATTGTTACAAGAAGCCCTCTGTGCTTAAAATTCACTTTCAAGTTGATGTTAAATATGAAAATACCCCTCCACTCAACACTGGTGTGTTTCTGAGCCTTTCCTTAAAATATCCTAGACCATAGAAAGGTTATGTGCTCATAAACTTATGTGTACATTTTATATTTATTTGCTTTATACAACAAAGACTTTCCTGAAAAATGAGTTGCTAACTAGATTCTTATAAGCAAAAACATTTTTTTTTTAAAGGAAACATCAGAGGAGCTTTCAATTTAAAAGAACTCAATTATTCTTTGATGTGGAAATTCTGTACGTCCAACTAGATTCAACTAGAAACTAGGTTTTAAAAGCAGGCAAAACACAAGGCAAAGTTATAAGAGTTCTGAGAAAACAGGGCAAGACAACAGAAGATTGTTTAAAATGGTCACAAATGAGAGACTTCCCTGGTCGTCCAGTGGTTAAGACTCTAGGCTTCCAGTGTAGGGGGCATGAGTTTGATCCCTGGTTGGGGAACTAAGATCCCACATGCTGTGTGGCTTGGTCAAATATGAACAAATAAAAAAAGACAATATTAAAAATATTCACAAATGAGGCAGGGAGGACAGACGATATGCATACACATATTGGTCAACAAATGCAAAAATATATCTGTAGAATAGACAGGAACTTAAGAACAACGGGAGGAGAATAGGACAAATAGGGGGTTAAGGATGCAAAAATTTTCCCTTGTATATCCTCTTCTATTACTTGAATTTTGAACCATGTAGGCATGTAACCTCCTCTCAAGAAAAGATAATCAAGTCTGTCTTTTTGGCTTGTGAAAAAACAGACCATTCTTTCCTCGCTGTGTGTTTTAGGTGTCTATCATGTGCCAGCCACTGTTCTGAGCATTAGTTTGATCACAAAAAATATTTCTGAAGAGGGAACTTGTGAATTGGACCAGACTGTGCCAGGCCTTAAAGGGAGTATGTGCAGCACCTCCGGGGGGAAAGGCTGGAAGGACAAACAATTTGGGGTGAGTGGCCACTGTGTGTGTTTACAGGCATTTGTGTGCACAAGCGTACATCACTCTAACTTTGGTTCACTTCACCACTGACCCCCATCCCTGAGGACGACAGGATCAGGATTTCACCAGGGTGCCAGAAAGCTGTGGAGCTGGGAAACCACTTTGGGATTCTATTTTTTAAATTTATTTTTAATTGGAAGATAATTGCTTCGCAATGTTGTATTGGTTTCTCCCGTATAACAGTGTGAATCAACCATAAGTATACATATGTATATCCCCTCCCTCTTGAGCCTGGATTCCATTTTTTACGCCCCCAGGGTTTACCCGTAGCTCCCATTGGTCTTATTGTTCAGTCACTCAGTCATGTCCACTTCTTTCGTGATCCCATGATCTGTTGCCTGCCAGGTTCCTCTGTCCATGGGATTTCCCAGGCAAGATTACTGGAGCAGGTTGTCACTTTCTTCTCCAGGGGATCTTCCTGACCCAGAGATTGAACCTGCGTCTCCTGCACTGCAGGAAGATTCTTTACCACTGAGCCTTCTGGGAAGCCCTGTAACTCCCATACATACCACAGATAACACTCAGAGGATTGTATTAAGTTTCCTCTCACAGAGGCAAGCCTAGGGTATTTTCCCCCCATAATCAAAGAGTATGTCAAAAAGCAAACGAAGAGATGAGAGTTTGGGCCTCATGCCCAGAATCCCCTGTAGAGATGCTGCCTTTGCATGGGGAAGGTTCATTTCAGTTCAGTTCAGTCACTCAGTCATGTCCAACTCTTTGTGACCCCATGGACTGCAGCACACCAGGCTTCCCTGTCCATCACCAACTCCTGGAGCTTACTCAAACTCTTGTCCATTGAGTTGGTGATGCCATCCAACCATCTCATCCTCTGTTGTCCTCTTCTTTTCCTGCCTTCAATTTTTCCCATCATGAGAGTCCTTTCTAATGAGTCGGCTCTGCACATCAGGTGGCCAAAGTATTAGAGCTTCACCTTCAGCGTTAGTCCCTCCAATAAATATTCAGGACTGATTTCCTTTAGGATGGACTGGTTTGATCTCCTTGCAATCCCAGGGACTCTCAAGAGTCTTCTCCAACACCACAGTTCAAAAACATCAATTCTTCAATGCTCAGCTTTCTTTATGGTCCAACTCTTACATCTACACATGACTATTGGAAAAACCATAGCTTTGATTATATGAAGGGGGAGGGTATGGTCCCCCAAATAGGAAGATTTGGGGGAAATTCAGGGAGATCAGGTGAACTATAAAAGTAGCTGGTAAGATAATGCTTGTTGCTGCTGTTCAGTTGCTAAGTCATGCACGACTCCTTGCAACCCCATGGACTGCAGCACATCAGGTTTCCCTGTCCTTCACTATCTCCTGGAGTTTGCTCAAACTCATGTCCATTGAGTCTGTGATGCCATCCAACACTTTTGTCCTCTGTCGCCCCCTTCTCCTCCTGCCCTTAATCTTTCCTGGCATCAGGGTTTTTTCTAATGAGCTGGCTCTTATTTTCCATCTCAAAGGATTTCCATTCAATTTGAATATGGATGCAAACACCCTTAGAAAATAATATGATAATAGCGAGTGACACGGTTTAGATTACATTACGATTAGAAGGGAGATAGAGAAGGAAGTTTATTAGCTTGCATGTTCAGTCAGAAGATTTGACCTGGCTTAATTCAATTTTCCAGATGACTCAAAGAAAGGAAATTAACGCAGGGTAATAATTGGTTGAACTCAGCTCTTATTAGATAAACATGTTAATGGAGTGCAGTGCTGTCCCTCTTGGATATGAAGTTTTAATAGGAAAAACATCCATGAGGTTCATCATACAGTTGTCATGGAATAGCAAAAGGTGAAGCGCTCAAGGTCCCCATTCAACAACCTGGCGCTTGTCCATTCCATGGGACACATTTTACCTTATGGAGCCATTACACTTTATTCCGGTGCTATTAGCAAGTATGATGGCCTGTAAAGAAAAATTAACTTTCAATAAAGACGTCAGGAATGAAGTAAAATATGGGAAGTTCATACTGCTGCTGCTGAGATCCCTAAAATGTACCCCGAAGTTCTTGCAGTAAAATTTCTTTGAACTACATGACGCCCCATGAGAGCACTTTCAGGGGAAAATAAAATGGGGAAGTGTAGCATTTTGTCCTTGCCAGCTGTTTCCACACCTATGAAGACTGTATGGTACCTCCTAAATGCTTGTCCACTTCCTTCTAGCATAGATCTAGCACTGTACCATCTCTCATTTAACTATGCAGAGTTGAGCAAGTGCATCATTCATAAAATCTTTCACTAGGGTGTCAAGGGGCCTGAGCTGCATGTATTTAGGGTTTAACTTTAGTCTCTTTTTCACCAGTGTAGTGGCCCATGACTAGCTATCACTTCCTCCCCAGACCTTGCTCCACATCCAAGAACACAGGCTTGCACCTCAACAACACAGTAGGATAGGATTTGGCCTGAGATCCAGGTAGAGTTGGCAGAGACATTTAGGGAATGCACATGCACCCATTCACACACTTGTACATATACACAACTCTCTCTCACACACACATTGCTCTCCAGAGACATCATGTCTACAATTGATCAAGCAAATGCAGGAGAGAAATTTGGTAAATTAGTTCTATTTTATAGCTCTGTTGCAAAGCAGAATCACTGTAAACCCAAGCAGAATCTATTCCTCTTTTTGTTTGTCTATTTATTTATTTGGTTGTGTTGGGACTTAGCTGCTGCACTTGGGATCCTTGTTGCTTCATGCAGGGTCTTTCGGTGCAGCCCACAGACTCTCTAGCTGTGATATGCAGGGTCCGTAGTTGTTGCATGGGCTCCAGAGCACGGACTTCAGTAGTTGCGGCACTCAGGCTCAGTAGTTGTGACGCTCAGGCTTAGTTGCTCCACGGTGTGTGGGATCTTAGTTCTCAGACCAGGGACTGAACACATGTCACCTGCACTGCAAGGCAGATTCTTAACCACTGGAGCACCAGGGAAATCCCCACAATCTATTCCTCTAAAGGGAACCATATATTAATATGTTTTGGATTTATATCTTAGGATGTATGACTGAAGTGCATCATCACCCAGGATAAGTAAGGAGTCACGATGCTTGTGTCATCCTCTGTCCAAAACCCTGTGGCCACGCTCCATGTCACCCAGAGGAGAAGCTGAAGCCCTCATAGAGGCTCACAAGATAACATCTTAGGTCCTTTGCACCAGCTATTCCCTGCTTGGAACATTCTTCCCCTCCTTTCCTCTCTCCCCCACCATCAAATCAGCTCAAATCTCACTTTGTCAAAGAAGCCTGCCATGACCTGTGGGCCCACCTGTGCTATCCTGGCCCCACTTACACTGCCCTTACTTTTCCGATTTTTTTTCTATTATATGTAGCACTTCTACCCTGTTTATTTTATTTATTGTTTACCATTTATCTCCTCTTTCTAAAGGAAAAGTGATGTCTCTGCATATTAAAAAGCTTTACTCAAAGACATTACTTTGAGACAAAGTTCCATCTAGTCAAAGCTATGGTTTTTCCTGTAGTCAGGATGTGAGAGTTGAATCAAAAAGAAGGGTGAGTGCCAAAGAATTGATGCTTTTGAACTGTGGTGTTGGAGAAGACTCTTGAGAGTCCCTTGGATTGCAAGGAGATAAAATCAGTCAATTCTAAAGGAAATCACCCCTGAATATTCATTGGAAGGATTGATGCTGACGGTGAAGCTCCAACACTTTGGCCACCTGATGCGAAGAACTGACTTATTAGAAAGGACCCTGATGCTGGGAAAGATTGAAGGCAGGAGGAGAAGGGGGTGAAATAGGATGAGATGGTTGGATGCCATCACTGATTCAGTGCATATGAGTTTGAGCAAACTCCGGGAGATAGTGAAGGACAGGAAAGCCTGGCACGCTGCAGTCCATGGGGCTGCAAAAAGTCAGACACAACTGAGTGACTGAACAACAATGGAGGCAACCCTGCAAAAACCAAGAGAAGCTTATATGGTGTGTGTGTGTGTGTGTGTGTGTGTGTGTGTGTGTGTGTGTGTGTGATTCCAGGCTAGGACCTAACCTTTTATGTAGTTTTAAGGTCTTGTGGGGGTGGGGTGAAGTTGAGGATCAGAGAGAGGAGATGATCCCAGAAAGCTGAATGACAACATTCTTGAATTTACATGTGATATAAACTAACCTAGAGAGAAAGGGAGAGAGGATAAGTAGATTTGTGTCAGAAAGCTCTGTAGTGAGCCATATGTTTTCCATTTGAGTTTTATTGTTATATTCCTATTAATCCAACATCTTTTAAGATACTGTCTTTCAAGCTTGAGTATGCTGAGAAATTTCCTGGGGATTATATAAAAATGCCATTTCTCCAGTACTTTGGCCACCTGATACAAAGAGCCTACTCATTGGAAAAGACCCTGATGGTAGGAAAGATTGAAGGCAAAATAACAAGGGAGTGGCAGAGGATGAGATGGTTAAATAGATCATCAACTCAATGGACATGAATTTTAGCAGACTCTGGAAGACTGTGGAGGATAGAGGAGCCTGTTGGGCTATAGTCCATGGGGTCACAGAGTCAGATATGACTTAACAACTGAACAACAGCAACAACAAATATAAAAATGCATGTTCCTAGGCTACATGGTTTTGTAAATCTGTGGACCCAAATCTGCATTCTTAATAAACTCTTCTATGGTTTCAAAGGAGGTGACCTAGAGATCACAGTCAGAAGGCTGTCCTGAAGCCATATAAGGGAAAAAAAAAAGTGACTTCATAGAGACTTGTCAAATCCCTAAAATATCCACTGTCTCAGTTTAAGTCTCTTTCATCTAAAAAACAGAAGAGTCTGTCATACTAAGTCATTCAAGTGGGCTTAGCAGTTACTCCCTTAAGGAGCCTTTGCCATTTGGCTGGTTAGTGATTGGAATCAACTGACAAGGGTGGTGACTGAAATGCACAGTTCTTGGGTGCAACATGCCTTCCGAAAATACTCACTGATGTGAAATGCAAGTGCTCTACAGCCTCTCTTGAACAGCTCTCTATAATGAAATGTAACAGTTATTCTCACTCCTGCAGTTAAGTTCCCTTGCTAATGTCTTAAACATCTATACCCCTAGGCTGCTCTCCCAAAGTCCCATGACTTATGAAGGCTGGGGCACTGGTTCAATGCCTTTTACTGTATGGAAGAACCTCCCCTTTTCTTGAAATCTCTCTGTTGTTGCCATGCGGTTGGGCTCTGTGCCACAATGAAATTATGATTAAAATGAAGGCTTATTAATGAGTTTGCTAATGATGTTTCCCTGTTTACAGCTAAATGCTGCTTCAAGTCCCACTCATGCACTCTTACTGCAGATGAAAATATGGCTACCGATCTTTTTCAGGTAGGACCTCATGGGTTGCAGTTTTAGAGTGATATTACTTTAGTTCAGGGTGAGATCCTCATTTTTAAAAAGTTATGACATTGAATCTGTCACTTCAGGAAGCTTAAAGTGTCTTGTGGTTGATGAAATCAAGCCGAATTCATAAGATGCTTTTTTTTTTTTTAATGTCTATGTATCTATCTGCCAACTCTCTATTTTTGGCTGTGTTGTATCTTCATCGCTGCATGGGCTGTTCTCTAGTTTTGGCCAGTGGGGGCTGCTCTCTGTCTGTGGTGCGTGGGCCTCTCACTGTGGTGGCTTCTTTTGTTGAGGAGAATGGCCCGAGGGCACAGGGGCTCAGTAGTGGTGGCACTCGGGCTTAGGTGCCCCATGGATGGTAGAATGTTTCCTGACTAGGGATTGAACTCCTGTCCCCTGCAGTGGCAAGCAGATTCTTAACCACTGGGCCACCAAGGAAGCCCCACAGGATACTTTACTAACAAATAGGAACCCAAGTTTACCCACGTGACCTGGACAGTTGGATGAGTATGTTCTTGGATACTATGACAGCTCTTGCTGAGAGCGTGTTGGTGAGCACAGAGTTAGAGCAGGAAATAGAGTGTTGCTAAAATGATATTTGATTTAGGTTAACATTAATTGGTCTGTGAGCTTTTTCCAGCTTAAGAATGAGTGAAATTGCTCAGTCGTGTCCAATTCTTTGCAACCCCATGGACTGTAGCCTACCAGGCTCCTCTGTTCATGGGATTTTCCAGGCAATAGTCCTGGAGTGGATTGCCATTTCCTTCTCCAGGGGATCTTCCCAACCCAGGGATCAAACCTGGGTCTCCCGCATTGTCGACAGACGCTTTACCATCTGAGCCACCAGGGAAGTCATATTTCTGTTTAAATAAGTCCTGGTTATCTTTATTTAGGGCACATTTTTCACTCTTCCGAGCTGAAGTTACATACATTCATTTTGATGACCCTGTTGTTTTTGACATCTCCATCAGTCACCCCAAAATTTTATTATAACATCACTTTTAAAAACATTTAACAATTTATCTTATTGCTACTTTTTTAGCCAGTTACTTTCTGATCTCTCATTTTATCAGCACACTTTAAGTAAATCATGATAGCATATGACTTTATAAGAGATTTCATCTTATTTTTTTATATGCCAATTTCTTTTATTTATTTTTATTTTTAAATTTTACTTTCAGTTCAGTCACGCAGTCATGTCCGACTCTTTACAACCCCATGAATCGCAGCACGCCAGGCCTCCCTGTCCATCACCAACTCCCAGAGTTCACTCAGACTCACGCCCATAGAGTCCGTGATGCCATCCAGCCATCTCATCCTTGGTCATCCCCTTCTCCTCCTGCCCCCAAATCCCTCCCAGCATCAGAGTCTTTTCCAATGAGTCAACTCTTCACATGAGGTGGCCAAAGTACTGGAGTTTCAGCTTTAGCATCATTCCTTCCAAAGAAATCCCAGGGCTGATCTTCAGAATGGACTGGTTGGATCTCCTTGCAGTCCATTTTTTATTTTACTTTACAGTACTGTATTGGTTTNTCTTCACATGAGGTGGCCAAAGTACTGGAGTTTCAGCTTTAGCATCATTCCTTCCAAAGAAATCCCAGGGCTGATCTTCAGAATGGACTGGTTGGATCTCCTTGCAGTCCATTTTTTATTTTACTTTACAGTACTGTATTGGTTTTGCCATACATTGACATGAATCTGCCACGGGTGTACATGAGTTCCCAATCCTGAACCCCCCTCCCACCTCCCTCCCCATATCATCTCTCTGGGTCATCCCTGTGCACCAGTTTTTTGGCTATGCTGGGTCTTTGTTGTGTGCACGCTTTCTCTAGTTGTGGACACTGGGGACTCCTCTCTAGTTGTGGTGTGCAGGCTTCTCAGTTCAGTGACTTCTCTAGTTGCAAAGCGTAGGTTCTAGTCGCATGGGCTTCAGGAGTTGTGGCTCACAGGCTTAGTGGCTCCATGGCATGTGGAATCTTCCTGGACCAGAGGCTGAACCTGTGTCCTCTGCACTGACAGGAGGATTCTTATCCGCTGTAACACCAGGGAAGTCCAAGAGACCTCATCTTGAGGATGATCCTGAGGATCAGGGTGGACCGTGACTCACCAAAGGTCATCTCATCCATTCGTAGTAGAATCTAGATTAAAACCCAGTCCTCTGACTCCTAGTTATGGACTCGTTATTTTAATTCACACAACCTCATGAGCTTCTCTTGTGGCTCAGATGGTAAAAAATCTGCCTGCAATGCAGGAGACCTGGGCTCGATCTCTGGATTGTGGAGATCCCCTGGAGAAGGGAATGGCTACTCACTCTAGTATTCTTGCCTAGAGAATTNCTTTTAGCTCATTGATACTCTCTTTTCTTTCATCCATTTAATCATCTATCCATTCAATCATCCACCCTTCCATGCTTCCATTTTTCCATCCCATTTTTATTCATTTGTCCTCACATTTATTCAACCAATGCTGCTGAGGTCTGATTACAGGTGAGGCATACGTTAAGAGCCGTGTAAAATAAGATACCATATCTATGTATTTGAAATCAAGTTTATTAACTAGTTGGTGAGACAAGCTATCCATGAAAACTATGTTACAAGAGTTATTTGGTTCGCCTGGACTAAAACAACAATATATCAGTCAAAGATTTTTCCAGATGGTACCTGAATGCTAGCACTCTTCTATATAAACCAATATATTGTTATACTGATAACCATAACTTACCAGTAGAAACAGTTGTCACTCTGCAAAGAGTGCTCTAGTGAAAACAGTTTGATTTTGCAGTCTTTAATTTTGCCCACTGAGCTGTCAATTCAGTTAAATAAAAAGTTAGAGAATCTGTTAGGTNAGAAGAGATGTGTATAAGAGACAGTAACTTACCAGTAGAAACAGTTGTCACTCTGCAAAGAGTGCTCTAGTGAAAACAGTTTGATTTTGCAGTCTTTAATTTTGCCCACTGAGCTGTCAATTCAGTTAAATAAAAAGTTAGAGAATCTGTTAGGTCCTGGGAACTGAATAGGCACTGGGTATACATCTCCACAGAACTTTGCTAAAAGGCAAATCCTTTCCAGGGAGATGTATCTTTTTTAAGCTGCTGGTAGTCATTTCAATTTTAGTGTAGCATACTTTTTTCTTGAGAGTAGATTTTGATGGAGCTAGAGAATGTAAGGGTATTTGAGTCACCAAAAAATAAAAAGAGACCTCCCCTGAAAAAATAGAATGAAGAAAATGGATGATGGAATTTTAGTCATTTCTTAAGAATGGGGGGTGGTTTAAAAAAAAAAAACCTATTATTTAATTTTGGCTGCACTGAGTCTTTATTCTGCACGCGGGCTTTCTCTAGTTGCGGTGTGCAGGCTACTCACTGTGGTGGCTTCTCTTGCAGAGAACAGTCTCTTGGGCGCGCAGGCTCAGTTGTAGAAGCCCCTGGGCCCCAGAGGGTGGGCTCAGCAGTTGTGGTGCATGGGGCTCATTTGCTCCAAGGAATGTGGGATCTTCCAGGACCAGGGATTGAACCTGTATCTCCTGCACTGGGAAGGGGATTCTCAACAACTGGACCACCAGGGAAGCCCCAGGGACTGGTTTTGAGGGAGTTAGTTAGTTAGTTATGGTTGTTTTTTGGAGATAAGAGCCTGGCTTAATTATTTATTGGTTGGTTGGTTTTTGTTTGGTTGAGAAGAAAGAGAAAGAAATAGAAGGGAGGGAAGAACCTTACAGAAATTCCCAATTACTTTGCCATAGCTATGCGGGCCATGAATGGGGAAAGGAAACCTATTCTAGAAATGCAGAAGGTTTTACTGTCTTAATATAAATAGACACTAGTTTAAACATTTCTGTGGTGGCTCAGATGGTAAAGAATCCGCCTGCAATGCAGGAGACCCAGGTTCAATCCCTGGGTGAGGAAGATCCTCCGGAGAAGTAAATGGCAACCCACTCCAGTATTCTTGCCTGGAGAATCCCATGGACAGAGGAGCCTGGTGGGCTGCAGTCTATGGGGTTGCAAAGAGTTGGACATGAGCTAAGACATACACTTTCACTTTAAACATGCCACAGAGGTTGCAAAATAAGTCATGTAGGAGCCATCCTTGAGAAACCAGGAAACTTAACCCTGCTACTGCTAAGTTGCTTCAGTCGTGTCCGACTCTGTGTGACCCCATAGACGGCAGCCCACCAGGTTCCGCCGTCCCTGGGATTCTCCAGGCAAGAACACTGGAGTGGGTTGCCATTTCCTTCTCCAATGCATGAAAATGAAAAGTGAAAGTGAAGTCACTGAGTCATGTCCAACTCTCAGTGACCCCATGGACTGCAGCCCACCAGGCTCCTACATTCATGGGATTTTCCAGGCAAGAGTACTGGAGTGGGGTGCCATTGCCTTCTCCTAGTGAGTTCTGAGTCCTGATTAAAAGTTATGTTACACTCATTACAACTGTAAGTATTTTTCTTGTGTGCTTCCTGGTCTGGTATCAGTTCTGAGGGATGTATAACAGCACTCTCTTATTTATGAGAATTGCCTTTACGGACACTGTGAGTTCTCTAAGGTGGTAAACCTGAGGCGCTACTGTTGATATTCGCCACAACCTGACTACATTCGACAAAACTGTTAGAAATTATATTTCCTTGTCTACTTGATTAAAATATAGTTGCTTTCAGGACTGGTTTATTTGGTTTGACACAATTTAGTGATCTGAATAGTCCTCATTAGTAAAGAAACATCCTGCATGTGCTAAACATGAAGTTTCTACTATTGTCCCTTTGTTTAAATGTTTATAATTTTGCTCCTGAAGGAGAGGGCCTGGTGGGCTGGGAGGAAGAAGGCTGGGGACTCAGGTCAGGTTTGCTTGGAGAGATGAGTGTCAGCCATCTTTGCCACTGTGTTGCCATTGCCCAGAATTCATCCTAGTCTCAGGGAGGAGTCTTAACTGTTATAGATGCCACACCTTTTATCCATATGTCTTGAAAATGAGATTGAATCTCATTTCCATATTCAATCTCATGAGGTTGACTATAGAAAGCTTGTAAGTATGATAATGCTGTGCTCAAGAGTAGGTAATCCTTAAATCATGCTTTTGGGAAATGTAAATAAATTGCAATATTCCCTTTCTTTGTCTTCTTTATTTGAATACACTTCATTTTGAATGAGGTTAAGACATTTGGTCATGTAAATTTTAATACCCAGTCAATGTTAGAGTCAGTGTGATTTAGAAGAAAACATATTAACTTAATTTGAAAATATATTGCATAGAATAATCAAACACAGAGAAAATAAACCTGTAATGCTGTAAACATATATACCATATATTTATAACTAAAAATGTAAAACTAAACACTCCTCATTCAAGGTCAGAGTGGTGTGCCAAGGGCGGGACCAGGGTCAGCAAGCCAGCTTCTACTCCCATCTCTTCTTCTAACTTGTCAGGGACTCTGGCCATCAGTTTCCTCACCAGAATTTGAAGGGTTTGGAAAGATCATCTCAATAGTTTTTTTCCAGATCAGTTATTCTAGGTTTGGTCAAAATTTGAGTTCCTTAGAAACTAGTGTTCCTGGTTTTGGGGAGGGTAATTCTATTCCAGGTGGTAAAGAATCTGCCTGCAGAAGACTCAAGAAGCAAGGGTTTGATCCTTGCGTCAGGAAGATCCCCTGGAGAAGGAAATGGCAATCCACTCCAGTATTCTTGCCTGGACAATCCCATGAACAGAGGAGTCTGGCGGGCTGCAGGAGTCCATGGGGTTGCAGAGCTGGACACGACTGAGTATGCGCACGCACACAAAATTCTGAAGCAAACTTCTGGCTTCCCTTCTTGCTTTATTCCCTCTTTTTCCTCTTTGCTTTTTGTTTTCTTATTTCTTTGTCTCCTCTCCAAGCCCAGATAGATAAGAGTGGTGGTCCTCACTGATAGGGAACAGACTCAATTTCCTCCCACTACAACTATGAGAATTTACAAAAGAAAATCTTAGGCCTTACACACTTGTTTTGAGCTTCCGAGATGAACGTGTGAGAATGCATTTTTCTGAAAACAGTTCCTTGAAAGGAGATACCTGGGTAGATGGCTGATCTTGTCAGATGGTGAGCTGGCCGCCTCTACAAACTTCTGTTTGGACATAAAGACAGGTTTATATTGTCTGTCTGTTTCTTGGGGAGTTTACAAAATCCTCACCTGATTAATTTGAACTTGAGCATGGTGAACTATCTAATTGTCTTTATGGTGGGGCACTGGGTGTGCCTGGATGTCTGCTGACTCGAGGGGATGTTTTGGCCTTGCCTGGTGTGCAGACGGATGAGATGCCTCCCCTCTGTGGCAGTTGGAGCCCAATCCAGCGACAGTCAAGTACTTCTGAGAGTTCTTTTAGTCAAGGCGCAGCTGTGACAAGTCCTTGAACATGGCAGTGACAAGATCACACCTCAGCACGCAGCAGCTGGAGGCCTACTCAGGCATCTAAAACTGTATCAGAATTAGGTGAAAGGTTTAATTTTAGGCTTTGACAGTTAGGCCCCCCTTTTTTTTTTCAAAGTCTGTTGTTGCTTATCATCCTTTTCTCACCCACCTGCCCACCCTTCCAACAGCTGCCAATAAAACCTTTATTGTCCTTTGTCATGATGTAGCATAATATTTGCAATATAGATTACTGAAACCAGTTTAACATGTCCTCTTTGTACTGACTTCATATTGGAAGGAATCCTTAATCCCCAGGTCATTTGCAGAAATTTTTAATTTAGTTCAGATTGGACAGGTCATTCTTATTTTCAATTGGAAACCTTGGACTTACAAAAAAATGGCCCTCTTGTCAAGGGAGAATTTATTTATTTTATGGGCCTCCTTGATAACTCAATTGGTAAAGAATCCGCCTGCAACGCAGGAGACCCTGGTTCGATTCCTGGGTCGGGAAGATCCCCTGGAGAAGGGAAAGGCTACCCTCTCCAGTATTCTGGCCTAGAGAATTCCATGGACAGTCCATGGAGTCGGAAAGAGTCGGACACAACTGAGCCACTTTCACTTTCACATACTATTTTATAGGGTTTCTCCGGTGGCGCTAATGGTAAGGAACCCAGTTGCTAATGCAGGAAATGCAAGAGACACAGGTTTGATCCTTGGGTCAGGAAGATCCCCTGGAGAAGGGCATGGCAACCCACTCTAGTATTCTTGCCTAGAGAATCCCATGGACAGAGTAGCTTGACTGGCTACAGTCCAGAGGGTCGCAAAGAGTCAAACACAAGTGAAGCAGCTTCACATGCACACACACATGCTCTTTTATAGCCAAGGACTAAATCCAACCATTATAGTTCAAAATAGGGACATGAAAACTTTTTTCTTATCAAGGGTCAGAGAAGGGGAAAGAAAAATCTATTGTAAGTCACAAAAATTAAACACAGTGAAGATAAAACACAGGTTTTATTTTATTTTTAAACAAACAACCATCTCAATGTTTTAAACAGAGAACAAAGAACAGGAAATTGCATTCTAAAAGTATTACTGTTGCTGTTGTTTAGTCACTAAGTTGTGTCCAACTCTTTTGGACCCCATGGACTGCAACACACCAAACTCCTCTGTCCATGGAATTCCCCAGGCAAGTATACTGGAGTGGGTTGCCATTTCCTTCTCCAGGGGATATTCCCAACCCAGGGATTGAACCCACGGCTCCTGCACTGGCAGGTAGATTATTTACCATTGAGCCACAAGGGAAGTCCTCTGAAAGTATAACATATAATAAATACCCTTCTGCTCCATAATAAGTTCACTTAGGAAGTAAGGACTTAAAGAAAGGGGAAAGAAAGATGGGAAGGAAGGAAAGTGGACAGAGAGAGGGTAGATTTAGGAGTCAAAGGTAGAGAAGGCAGGGGAGGAAAGGAGAGAGAAGTGAGCAGGTCCAGGGGTTAGTGATGGGGACTTTGCATGGGCCTTTTTAAACACCCTTCCAGTTCTGAGCAACCATTAACTTGTCCTTGGGGAAAAGAGATTACTCTTACACCTCCTGTTTAAGTTCTTGTTTTCACATCCTCTGATCTGGCCCTGGCCCCTCCCGCCAGCTACTGCTCTGGGCAGGTTCCCTCCTCTGCCCTCCTCACCACTCCCAATAGCTGTGCCGTGCCCCCCCGTCCGCAGTGTGCGGTCTGAGTGATCCCACCAGCCTGCACACCTCCCTCTACCACCACTTACTTTCCTACTCAGGAAACTGTCCCCACAACTTGCCCCTGGACATCCTCTCGGATTCCGCTTCTCAGAAAAGTGAGCTGGGAATTCCTGCCTGACTTCTAATTTAAGGCGGTAAGACCCCAGAGGGCGAGAGTCTTTCCTGGAACCTTCATTCCCCTCCTCTCGTCTTCCCTCCTTCCTTCTTTGGTTCCTTTTCTGCTTCACTTTCTCCCTTCCTCAACTTGAAATGGGGAAAAAATTAAGAAGTGCGATAATGCTTCCAAACAATGATCATCTTTTCCACTCTTCTTCCTCCTAATGAAGTCACTACTAAGTATCCGAATATGGAAGAAGGAAAGAGGAAAAGGAGAAAAGGAGGGGAAATCAGACTGCTGTCAGGTACCAGCAGGAGAAATCCTCTAGAGTGCTATGTGATCATCTGGAAGTAAAAGAATAAAATGAAAGCTGTAACCACTAGTCTGCTTCTTTTTTGTTATATTCACTAGCTTGCTGTATTTTTCAGACTCCACAGATAAGTGACATCGTACAGTATCTGTCTTAGTCCTGCTGATTTCACTTAGCATAGTGCCCTCCAAGTCCATCCATGTGGCTGTCATTGGCAAAAGTACATTCCTTTTAGTGGGTGAGTAGTACTCTGTAGTCTGTGTGCACACATGTACATGTGCTTCCCAGGTGGCACCAGTGGTAGAGGGTCTGCTTGCCAGTGCAGGAAGCACGGGAAACCTGGGTTCCATCCCGGGGTTGGAAAGATCCCCTGGAGTAGGAAACGGCATCCCACTCCAGTATTTTTGCCTGGAAAAGCCCATGGACAGAGGAGCCTAGTGGGCTACAGTCCATGGGGTCGCCAAGAGTCAGATACGACCAAGCACACACGCAAAGACCCAAAAGACATATGTGTGTGTGTGTAAATACATGTATATATATAACATCTTCATCCACTCATCTGTTTATTGACCTTTAGCTTGTTTACATATCTTGGCTACTATAAGTACTGTTGCTATGAACACTGCGGTGCATATATCATTTCAAATTAGTGTTTTTGTTTCTTTCAGATATATACCCAGGAGTGCAATTGCTGGGTCACATAGCGGTGAATATATATAAAAAAAGAAGCTGACCCAAAGATACAGAGAACAAATTAGTGGTTATCAGTGGGAGAGAGGGAAGCAGGGAGGGGCAATATAGGGGTAGGGGATTTAGAGGTACTAAATATTAAGTCTAAAATAAACTATAAGGATATATTGTGCAACATGGGGCATATAGCCAATGTTTTATAGTAAGTGGAATATAATCTTTAAAGATATTTACAATATAATATTGTACACAAACTACTATTGTTCATTCGTGCAGTCGTGTCCAACTCTTTGAGATTCCATGGACTGCACCTTCCATGGACTCCAAGCTTCCCTGTCCTTCACCATTTCCTAGAGCTTGCTCAAATTCATGTCCATTGAGTCAGTGATGTCATTCAGCCATCTCATCCTCTGTTGTCCCCTTCTCTTCCTGCCCTCAATCTTTCCCAGCATCAGGTGGAGCATCAGCTCCAGCTTCAGCTTCAGTCCTTCCAACTAATATTTAGGATTGACTTCCTTTAGGGTTGACTGGTTTGATCTCCTTGCAGTCTAAGGACTCTTAAGAGCCTTCTCCAATACCACAGTTCAAAAGCATCAGTTTTTCGGCACTCAGCTTTCTTCATGGTCCAACTCTAACATCCATACATGACCACTGTAAAAACCATACCTTTGACTAGATGGACCTGTGTTGGCAATTTCTCTGCTTTTTAATATGCTGTCTAGGTTTGTCATAGCTTTTCTTCCAAGAAGCAAGCGTCTTTTAATTTCCTGGCTGCTGTCACCATCTGCAGTGATTTTGGAGGCCAAGAAAGTAAAGTCCCTCACTGTTTGCATTGTTTCCCCATCTATTTGTCATGAGGTGATGGGACCAGATGCCATGATCTTACTTTTCTGAATGCTGAGTTTTAAGCCAGCTTTTTCACCCTCTTCTTTGACCTTCATCAATAGGTTTAGTTCCTCTTTGTTTTCTGCCGTAAAAGTGGTGTCATCTGCATATCTGAGGTTCTTGATATTTCTCCCGGCAATCTAGATTCCAGCTTGTGTTCCTTCCAGTCCAGCATTTCTCATGATGTACTCTGCATATAAGTTAAATAAGCAGGGTGACAATATACAGCCTTGACATACTCCTTTTCCTATTTGGAACCAGTCTGTTGTTCCATGTCCAGTTCTAACTGTTGCTTCTTGACCTGCATACAGGTTTTGCAGGAGGCAGGTAAAATGGTCAGGTATTCCCATCTTTTTAAGAATTTTTCACAGTTTGTTGTGATCTACACAGTCAAAGGCTTTGGCATAATCAATAAAGCAGGAGTAAATGTTTTTCTGGAACTCTCTTGCTTTTTTTATGATCCAATGGATGTTGGCAATTTCCTCTCTGGTTCCTCTGCCTTTTCTAAATCCAGCTTGAACATCTGGAAGTTCTTGGTTCACGTACTGTTGAANAATTTTCCACAGTTTATTGTGATCCACACAGTCAAAGGCTTTGGCATAGTCAATAAAGCAGAAATAGCAGGATCCACCCATCTTGGGTTGCCCCTCAGGCATGGCTTGGTTTCATTTAGTCAAGCCATATTAAGTATGTAAAACTGTGGAGGATAGTGCCGTTCAGTTGCTCAGTTGTGTCCAACTCTTTGCGACCCCATGGATAGCAGCATGGCAGCCTTCCCTGTCTATCACCAACTCCTGGAGTTTACTCAAGTTCATGTCCATGCAGTCAGTGATGCCACGCAACCATTCCATCCTCCGTCGTCCCCTTCTTCTTCCACCTTCAATCATTCCCAGCATCGAGGTCTTTTCAAATGAGTCAGTTCTTCACATCAGGTGGCCAAAGTATTGAAGTTTCAGCTTTAGCATCTTTAGTTCTTCCAATGAAAATTCAGGACTGATTTCCTTTAGGATGAACTGGTTGGATCTCCTTGCAGTCCAAGGGACTCTCAAGAGTCTTCTCCAACACCACAGTTCAAAAGCATCAATTCTTCAGTGCTCAGCTTTCTTTACAGTCCAACTCTGACATCCATACATGACTACTGGAAAAACCAAAGCTTTGACTAGATGGACCTTTGTTAGCAAAGTAATGTCTCTGCTTTTTAATATGCTGTTTTGGTTGGTCATAACATTTCATTCAAGGAGCAAGTGTCTTTTAATTTCATGGCTGCAGCCACCATCTGCTGTGATTTTGGAGACTCCCCCCCAAAAGTCTGCCACTGTTTCCCCATCTATTTGCCATGAAGCAATGGGACCAGACGCCATGATCTTAGTTTTCTGAAAGTTAAGTTTTAAGCCAAAATTTTCACTCTCATCTTTCACATTCATCAAGAGGCTCTTTAGTTCTTCTTTGCTTTCTGCCATAAAGGTGGTGTCATCTGCATATCTGAGGTTGTTGATATTTCTTCCAGCAATCTTGTGCTTTATCCGGTTCAGCATTTCTCATAATGTACTCTGTACATAAGTAAATAAGCAGGGTGACAATATACAGCCTTGACATACTCCTTTTCCGATTTGGAACCAATCTGTTGTTCCATGTCCAGTTCTAACTGTTGCTTCCTGACCTGCATACAGATTTCTCAGAGGCAGATCAGGTGGTCTGGTCTTCTATCTCGTTAAAAATTTTCGATAGTTTGTTGTGATCCTCACAGTCAAAGGCTTTGGCATAGTCGATAAAACAGAAGTAAATTTTTTTTTTGAAACTCTCTTGCTCTTTTGATGATCCAACAGATGTTGGCAATTTAATCTCTGGNTCTTCTATCTCGTTAAAAATTTTCGATAGTTTGTTGTGATCCTCACAGTCAAAGGCTTTGGCATAGTCGATAAAACAGAAGTAAATTTTTTTTTTGAAACTCTCTTGCTCTTTTGATGATCCAACAGATGTTGGCAATTTAATCTCTGGCTCCTCTGCCTTTTCTAAATCCAGGTTGAACATCTGGAAGTTCACAGTTCATTGCCTGGCTTGGAGAATTTTGAGCATTACTTTGCTGGCATGTGAGATGAGTGCAATTGTGCAGTAGTCTGAATATCGTTTAGCATTGCATTTCTTTGGGAATGGAATGAACAGTGACCTTTTCCAGTCTCATGGCCACTGCCGAGTTTTCCAAATTTGCTGGGATATTGAGTGCAGCACTTTGACAGCATCATCTTTTAGGATTTGAAATAGCTCAAGTGGAATTCCATCACCTCCACTAGCTTTGTTCATAGTGATGCTTCCTAAGGCCCACTTGACTTTGCATTCCAGGATGTCTGGCTCTAGGTGAGTGATCACACCATCATGGTTATCTGGGTCATGAAGATCTTTTTTCTATAGTTAGTCTGTGTATTCTTGCCACTTCTTTTTAATATCTTCTGTTTCTGTTAGGTCCATACCATTTCTGTCCTTTACTGTGCCCACTTTTGTGCATTTATTATGCCTCCAACCATTGTGGAGGATGGTTCCTTCTGAATTAAGATACAAGGGAAATTATTTTTTAGTTTTCTGTGAAGAGTTTTTANAAAAAAAAAAAAAAGCTATTAAAAAGCATTGAAATCCCTGCCTATTGTTGATTCTCTACCTTAAACCCTTTGTTTTTCCTTTTTCAATGCAACAATATCTAATTCTCTAGTTGAAGAGTGTCTTATAAATGGAGGATGCTTTTCCTCATGTAACAAATGCTCTGAGTGCCTGACAAGCTATAGACACACATGATTAAAGCTCTGAAAGCCCACATGTACTAGGGCTTCCCTGGTAGCTCAGATGGTAAAGAATCTGCCTGCAATGTGGGAGATCTGGGTTCGATCCCTGGGTTAGGAAGATCCTCTGGTGGAGGGGATGGCAACCCACTCTAGTATTCTTGCCTGGAGAATCCCTATGGACAGAAGAGCCTGGCCAGGCTATAGTCCATGGGGTTGCAAAGAATTGGACACAACTGAGCGACTTCACTTTCTCCTTTCTTTCATATAAGAAGTGAAAAGCAATTTCTTCCTCACAAGTTCAGTCCCCTGGGCTTGAAGATGTTCTATCAAGTGGCTATTTTAGGATGAGGAAAACACCAGTGATGTAGAGGAGCTGCATTAGTCATTGTTTCCTTCTCTCAGGCCCAACAATATGAGGGGTAGGGAGGACTGGGCTTGTGAAGGATGTGGACATGGCCCCATGCCACTGAGTGCATCAGTGGTGCTGCGGGAGGATATGTGACCCGCTCAGCTTGACCTCAAGTGGTCCTTGGAGAAGCAGGAGCGTCTCTTTTGTGTCTTCTAGGTAAGTGGGGACAGATGTTACCATGTCCATTTGCTGGCTTGCAACCTTGGGAGCTCCTTGGGTGAGATCTGAAACTGAACCTGAACATGGAGGGCAAGGAGAGACTGGAGAAAGAGGCGGACCCCTCCAGATTGGTTTCATAAAAAGCAAAGCAACATCTGAGGCTTATCTAAGGTGACTGTGAGATGAGTAGGTGTTCGCATTGACTCACCTGAATCTTAAAAGTTTATATAGAAGGCTTAACTGGGTTCAGTTAGATATTCAGTCCAACAAGCTCAAAAGCACCTCACTCTCTCACAGTTGTGGCCATGACCTTGCAACAGCTGCTAGCATGGGGACGGGAGGCAGCTGTACACTCCAGGGACAGGTGAGGGGAGTGAGGGACCCCTGATTGTCAGGGGTCAGCTTGCTGGTCAAGAGGTCACAGCTTCTTGATGACCTCCGCCAACACCACCTTACTGGAGTAACAATTAGGTTCTATAACAATTGAATCCTTAAATTTCAGCGACAACACGTGAGAGTTTCTTGCTCTCCCAACAATTCAGTGTGGGTGTTCTGGCAAGCAGGGTGCATTCCTCAGCTTGGCAATTGGAGGACCCAGGGCTCTTCCATCTTGAGCTGTCAATCCTAGGACCATGGAAATCTCTGCTTCCCACTGGAAGAAGGGGAAAGAGAGGATGAGGAAGCATTTTCTTCTTGATTTCCTTGGGCCAGAAGTGATCTGCATCACTTCTGTTCATTCATTCTACAAAGAGTAGACACATGGCTCTGCCTGNTAGGACCATGGAAATCTCTGCTTCCCACTGGAAGAAGGGGAAAGAGAGGATGAGGAAGCATTTTCTTCTTGATTTCCTTGGGCCAGAAGTGATCTGCATCACTTCTGTTCATTCATTCTACAAAGAGTAGACACATGGCTCTGCCTGGATCCTAGATGCAAGGAAGGTAGGGAAATGTAGCCCCTGTGTGTGTGTGTGTGTGTGTGTGTGTGTACGCGCGTGTGTGCACACACATCACTTTCTTGTGGCAACTTCACACTACTGATGAATCTTGGTTGGACAGGTCTCTGCCTCACCCATGTAACAGGTAGGAAATTGAGGTGTAGAAATGTTAAAAGGTGAAAATGAAAGGACTCATTAATAACAAATTTAGGGCAGCAGAGACTCATCCTTTTTTCCCCTCAGAAAACACTGGGTGGAACTTTCTCAGTTTAAAAAAAGTGGAAAAGAGAACGAGGAGCTTCTGTGACCACAGACTTGGGTGGCACGGGCCTCTCTCCTCCAGGGAGTCCTGAGTTTTAAGGTCTGTTTCCCTAGGCTTTGCAAGTAAGTTTTTATATATTTAAATATGCTGCCTGTTGATTGTGAGAATGATTTCCTGAAAGCAGTGGGTTTCCCATTTTAGAGAAAGTCATCAGAGTCACCTGTTTGCAAAACATGAAAATTCCCCAGGCCCCACAGGGACAGCTGGCTTGATAATGTACTCTATTGTGCTCAATTGCTCACTCCACTACTGGGCCCTTCTTCACCTTTTTTTTTTTTTTTTTTTTAAGGATCATTTTTTAAAAGAGTATTGAATCTGTTACAATATTGCTTCTGTTTTTTGGCTAAGAGGCACATGGGATCTTAGCTCCCCAACCAGGAATCAAACCCACATCCCCTGCATCAGGAGGCAAAGTCTTAACCACAGGACCACTGGGGAAGTTCCTTTCCTTTACCTCTTAAATAAACTATACTGGAGTGAGTTGCCATTCCCTTCTCCAGGGGATCTTCCTGACCCAGAGACTGAATCTGGGTCTTCTGCATTGCAGGCAGATTCTTTACCGTCTGAGCTACTAGGAAAGCCCCTTCTTAAATAAACTGCCTGCCCTTAAATCTCAGGTTGTGCTTCTGGAGGAGCCCAGCTGAAGCCAGTAGGGATGCACATACACAATGTCATCAGTCCTCTCTCAGGAAATCCCTTCCATGGTGCCTGCAGGTAGGGGTGGACGGATAGTATGGAAAGGGGCACACTTGAACTTCATTGGCCCTGTCTGTCAATCTCACATGTCTAATCTTGCTTCCAGGAGCCAGGGCTTTCACAAACTAAGCAAAATCCACATTGGTACACTCACCACCACTTGCAGACGGTCTAGTTAAAAAAAAAAAAAAANGAAAAATGATATTTAAGTTTAGAATTACTTCAAAGGTTCTAATATATTAATAAAAACCCAACTGTTAACTTTTTCAAGTTTTTTGGTGGTGGTTTAGTCCTAAGTCCTGTCCAACTCTTGCGACCCCATGGACTGTAGCCCACCAGGCTCCTCTGTTCATGGGATTTCCCAGGCAAGAATAATGGAGTGGGTTGCCATTTCCTTCTCCAGGGGATCTTCTGGACCCAAGGATTGAACCCCTGTTTCCTGCATTACAGGCAAATTCTTTACTGACTGAACCACCAGGGAAGCCCTTTGCAGCTAGCTTTATAACCTTGTGTTATTGAGAAGATTCTTGAGAGTTCCTTGGACAGCAAGGAGCTCAAACCAGTCAATCCTAAAGGAAATCAACCCTGAATAGTCATTAGAAGGACTGATGCTAAAGCTGGAGCTACAATATTTTGGCTACCTGATATGAAGAGCTGATTCATTGGAAAAGATCCTAATGCTGGGAAAAATTGAAGGCTAAAGCAGAAGGGGGTGGCTTCTCCTTTAGCCTTCTAAAGGAGAAGAAGGGAGATGATGAGATGGTTAGATAAGGATCACTGACTCAATGAACAAGAATTTGAACAAACTCCAGGAGATAGGGGAGGACAGATGAGCCTGGTGGGCTGTAGTCCACTGGGTTGCAAAGGGTCCAACACGAGTTAGCAACTGAACAACAAAATCATCCTTATCTTTCTGATACACCCTGCATATATCTATAAATACATTCCAACTGGATAATTTGCTATTCATTTTTATGACCTTTGCTTCCCCCTTCATTTGAACCTGGTATATATCTAGCAATATGCTGAAGGCAGCTCATACTTGCTTGTGAGACCTACTAATTTTCCACCTGTCTTCCCAACTCCATGTTCAATGAGACTCCATTGGTAACTTGATATTAGCCATAGTGGTAGTATTTAATACCATGAAAATTGGCAATAACTACAAATCAAAGCCTCTCTCATTGGTGTAGTCAGTTATTACAATTTTTATCACACCACTGAATAATACAAATCATTCGTGTTAAAATTCTATGCCTTACATTTTTCCTTACTTAATTTTGGCACTATTTGGTAGCTTTAATATCAAAAAGTACCCAAATTTGCAGAGTGAAGCACAAGGATTACCTGTACATTAATGTTATAACAATATGTTACTGAACATATTATTTACTAGATCTAAATGGTTTGGAAGGGCTTAATAAAATTGTAACAATGATCAGTTTCATTGATTTGTAATTTAGTAATGACAAATTTAAATTTAAATTGCAATCAGTTGTATTAAAGATGGAATTGAGAAATACTAAATATCACTATCAACTATAAAGGGATTACTAGAAAAAAATAAATGTTTTCAAAATGTAGGACTTCCTACTGATTTCCATTTAAAATTTACATTTGATGTAGGAAATTAGCTTCAACAATAGGCTGATTTCAGATTCTTATGACCTACACTTATTCTAAGAAATATTTTTTAAATAAACAAGTCATAAGGATGTACAACAACTTATTTATGTTTTAAACTATCTCAGACTGTTTTATTGAATGGAATAAGAAAAGGCCTTATTATAATCACCTATAAGTTATTTTAAGATTTCTGAAGGAAAGGCANACTTATTCTAAGAAATATTTTTTAAATAAACAAGTCATAAGGATGTACAACAACTTATTTATGTTTTAAACTATCTCAGACTGTTTTATTGAATGGAATAAGAAAAGGCCTTATTATAATCACCTATAAGTTATTTTAAGATTTCTGAAGGAAAGGCATTATTTTGGTTTCCATAAAATCCAGACTTAATTTTATAAATGTAAGATAAAAAATATAGATTTCTACACTTAAAGCTGGACCCTTTCTTTTTTAATTATACAATGGCTTTTCTGTTGTCTCATTAAATAGTTAAAATGCCATTTTTCAAAAAACACTCAATTGTTCAATCAAATTAAACTGAGTGGCTTTAAACTGAGAATAAAAAGGAAAATATCTAACATACCAACATTGCATCAGAAAGTGTAAGTTTGTTCTATCAATTTCTTACTAATACAGCTATATGTTTGCAAGTGAAGTACCAAATATTAAAAAGTAGTTCTATTAAAATCAATATGAGCATAATTTACAGTTTAAAGATTCTCTCTTAGATTTACACATCAGAAGCAAGTGTTTAGCTTGCAATACACTTGCTAAAGATTTCAAAAGAAAAGTCCAGTATTAAAAAGCTCAAAGCAGTCTGTCCTCTGATCAGTCTCACCGTTATGTGGATTCTAATATTGGAAAATGAAACAAACTATGCATTTTTTTAAAAGGACACTCAGTAAATGAAGTTATCAACAAGAGTTAACAAGAATTTGAAGCCAGCATTAAAATGGTAGCATTTTATTTTTTAAGCATCAATTGAACATTTAAATTGCTTTAGATAATATGCAAATATCTGGACTATACCAATATACCAAATAAGCTACCATAAACATGCAAGGCTCACAAGGCTTGTTTTCTCATTGAATTTTAAACTATAAAATGACTTTAAATAAAATTTCACAGGTGGGCTTTCTGTTCTTCAATTAAATATCTTTTGACATTTAATCTAGTGTACCAACTATATCAATAAAATCTTTTAAACTTAAGTGTATGCACCATATACATAGTAGAGTATCTAAAACAACTGAAGTATGTTTCGAAAGCATTCACTATCTGTCTTTTCAGCTCAAATATCTGAATTTTAAAAAATCAACATAAATATTTTAATTTTTTTGGCAGAAATAAGACTTAAAACATTCTTTAATATCTTCCTAATTTAAAATTTTTGAAGCCCTATTTGAAAATTGAAGCAGTAATATGAACATTTTGAAATCAACATGTTTCCCTGAATGTCAATTGTTTTTGCATGTCCTTCTAAAAGCAAAATTTTCACAATCTTTAATTTCCTTTGGTAAAATCACCTTAGTAATATCAGTTTCCAAAACATACCTTCAGTCAGTCTAATGAATTGCTAAACTTATGTTTAACACACCTCCCAGCACCCCCATTTTCAGTACCAGTAATAGTAAGGGAAGCAGGGAAACACTTACCTAAATTTTATTATGTTAAAATAATATTCAGGTGCATATTCTGAACCAACTTAGATGACAGTTGTAGCCCTATTCTGTTTATAAAGTTTATCATGCCAGTAACATTCAAAGCCTACAATTTCACCTTTGCTTCAAATATCAAGTCCATTAAATTAAAGGGAAAATCTATTTTAAATTTATTCACCTCATTTTATCATCTCAGGAGTAGTCAGGCCACATGACAATGGGTAATGTTTTAAAATAATTTAGTGTTAAGCATCTCTCATAAAGAACAGCAGGAAATTAAATTATATCCAGATTTGGGGGTAGAAGAGAAGTGGGAATGACTTTTTATATTTGTTATGAAGTATTGAAACTGAAATTCTGCTTCAATTCAATGTACATTAGATAAATAGAATTATCACAGTTTTAAAATGCAAATGTGTATAATTTGTATATAATTCACTAATAAGGTTTTTGGGGCGGGAGTCATAAATTCGTCAGTTTAGTTTCTGGGGCTTCTAAACAAACTTTTAAAAATAGATATAAAATCCACATATTTCTAACAGAGATAACATCACATTTTTATAGTGTACCTTAGTATGCAATGGTTGAGTAAAAATATTTAAAACTACGGGTGTTGAAAACTAACAGAATAGTTTGTGTTATCACTTGTTTTACAAATCCTATTTATATATAAAATAAACGATTTCAAGCTCATTCCATTCAAATATCATATTGAAATTCCTATTGCTATTTGAAAGAGCAATATTTTGTCCTAAAACATATACATATATATACCCAACAGGATTGATATGAAACCAATTTAAATTGAATGATGTAATTATGTAATGGAATGTAAAAAAATTATAGCAATTAAAGTGTTGTGACATGCTCTAATGAATGAAGTTACATTGGTTGATGACACTATATCTCCTACTCATTAATTATTTGGATAGAGTGCATTAGGTTACATAGCATGAAGAAATAAAGTCATAAATTATCACTAAAAATTGCATCCATACATTTTCATTTAATATTGATGATATTTCTCAAACATCCATAAATTATTTTAAAAAATCAAAACAATATCAATAGCACTTTGTATTTTCCAGAAAAGCTCACAACATGATTCAGTTCTTCACTATATGCAGCCAGTGATTTTCAGGGGAAGAAAGTTAGCATTTCTAGAGAGTAAGTTTATGAAGCAAATTTACACATTATGGCCTGTGTCGCCTGCTTAGATTCCCAAGTGACTGGAAATATTTTTAAAGCTTTCTTATTTTCAGATCTAAAGAGAAAATACATACTTCTTAAGTGTAGGGTGTATTTTTTACCCTAATTAGGGTAACATATTTAAGGAATCACTTGTTAATATACAGCAATATGCCACTAACACATAGTGCAAATATTAATGATAGCATTCTTTAAGTACTTTTAAAAGTAGTCAAGGTCTTTTTTTTTTNCAAAGGCTGTGCTTGAGAAAAAAAAAAAAAAAAGAAAATTGCCCCGTTTTTATTCCTCTTTACGTTTTCTTCCCCCAAACCACCCAGTGGCCAGGCAGGCGCACCGTCTCTTTCAGATCACTTTAGTGATTTGCTTTTCCGGCGTCCAAGTAGATGGCCTTGCGCACCCGGAGTCTGGGAGAGAACTAGTGGGCGGAGGTGACGGGAATGAGGGGGGAGGCGAGGGAGAGTGGGCACCAGGGGCGAGGGGCTGGCCGGGCATTGGAGCTTGATTGGGTGTCTGTTGATTTTACGTTGCAAAGAACAAGGCAGCCACCCCTCTTATCTTCCCGTGATTACATTCCAGTGAAGAGGTTCGGAAAAGAGGGAGGCTTCAGCATGGAACTCCTGAGGCTTGGAGATGTGGTTCCCCCAAAAGTTTAGTCGGCGAATGGGAGACTGAAGGGTGACGGGAAGGGGCAGGCGCGCCTAGAGTGCTCGGATGGGGCGCGCGGCGGCGGGATTGTAAAGCATTCTTCCTCGGACTGCCTGCCCGGGTGACCTCCCGGACCTACTCCTGGCGGAATCCGGACTTGCCCCGCCGAGATGACGAGGTACCTCCGTTCTGCGAATGTAACGGGAGGGATTTCCGAACTTTCAGGCTTCCAGGATGAGTTGGGGGTAACCCCAGCCCCCCGCCTTCTTGAGCATGGGGCTGGATGAAGCTAACCAGGATCTAGGGAAGATGAGGGGTCGCGGGAGTAGCCGGGTACTTGAGGCGTTCGCGGGATCCCACATCGTGACATAAGATACGTCTGCCTCGAGTTTGCATTCAACGAGTTAGCCCTATGAGACTGGGATTTCCCCCCCACTCCATCCCCGCCTTTTTCGGCTTTCGAGAAAACGTTGGAGTTCCGTGCCCTACTGGGGATGGCGGGGGGGCGGGGCGGGGGAAGGCGGAAGGAATGGGCTCAGGAATCTTGAGTTTAAAAAGCAAAGGCGAGGCGCCCGACAGCTCCTCCGAAGCACCTGCGGCCAGCGTGGCCCCAGTTTGGCACGACCCGCGCGGGGCTGGGTACTCTGGATGCCAGGTGCGGCGGAGGCGGAGGCGCTCCCTGCCCGGTCGCGCGCGGAGCCTAGATTCCCCAGGCGCGCCGGGGGACTGGGGCGGCGCCGCAATACCCCGGCGGCGCGGGAAAGCCAGAGAGAGGACTGGGTAGCTCTCCTAAGGCCCTGGCTCTACCCGGAGCCCGGGTTCAACAGTCGAAGGAACTGAGAAGAAAAAGGAAGATGCGGCAGGGAAGAGGGGAGCGGGGGTGGGGTGAGTGGCTGCGGGCTGAAATCTCGGCAGAGGTAGAGAACCCTCTGAGCCGCACCGAGAGCAAGCCCAGCTGCTCAGCCCACAGCNTTTGCCTGTGGTGCCATTCAGGGCTTTGGGCCATCTTCAACCTCTTTGAGCCTTTTTTTCCTCTTATTTACATAAGAGCTTGGTGTATGAAAATTCAATGGATACTCTGTTAGGTGAATCTTTGATACAGAGAAGGTAGGGCTTCCTGGGTTGTGCTAGTGGTAAAGAACCCACCTGCCGGTGCAGGAGACATAAGAGATGTGGGTTCAGTCCCTGGGCTCAGAACATTCCATGGAGGAAGAAATGGCAGCCCACCCCAGTATTCCTTGCCTGCAGAATCTCATGGACAGAAGAGCCTGGCAGGCTACAGTCTATAGGGTTGCAAAGAGTTGGACATAACTGAAGTGATTTAGTAAGCATGCACAGAGAAGGTACCTAGAAAATAAAAAGAAGCAGAATTCAGGGTCTTGGCCCTGGAGGAGCTGTCCATAATTTCAGGAAACAGCTGGAGCCACAGACTCAGATCCCAGCCAGGGGGCCTGCTCCCCAGCAGACTTGGGCCAGTGTGTTGGCTAATGGAAGTGCTAGTGATCTGCAGGGTACCCATATACCATGTATGTAGGACTGGCTGGGAGGTAATGAACAGGGCTGCATGGGCATTTAATGGTTAAGCCTCCTGAAAGGCCCTTCTGAGGGCTCAGAAGTAGTGGAAGGTGTCTGCTCC
Organism: Neotragus pygmaeus; assembly: GCA_006410875.1. Taxonomy (NCBI): domain Eukaryota; kingdom Metazoa; phylum Chordata; class Mammalia; order Artiodactyla; family Bovidae; genus Neotragus; species Neotragus pygmaeus. Next base: position 3,199,786 of record SJYV01029990.1, read on the forward strand.
TCTCAGAGGATGTTTTCAGGAGTGTGGACCTCACACCTCTTTGAAGAAGTCCATCAGCTCAGGCGGGTTTGTATTGAGACTCAGAGGAAGGTCAGTTTCAGAGAAAAACTGATTTTAAATCAAGCCCAGAACCTGAAGTAGAGCTATTTGGCTCGGTAGCACAAAAAGGTCATTATTTCGTTAAAATTCATCGACTCTGACTAGGATGAGTTTAGATGAAAGCTCCCAAGAATTGCCCAAGAGCAAGATTAGGCAATGCAAGATTATATGATGCCACCAGATTTATGTCCTTTCCCACAAACTTTCAAATATATTTTCCCTTAGAATTTAAAAGGAAAACTAAGCCTTCTAGCCATCAGGAGTCTGATTCTTATGACAATGTATCAGATTTTGAAATAACTGCTGTATTTCAATATTTTATGAGTAGCTCTGATTTTACTTTTAAAGTGACGGAAATTTTCAGTTACAGCCTCACCAACTGGGCAAATATGGAAACAGTTGCTCTGCTTCAGTGGAAAATGAACCGCAGACTAAATTAGCAATGATAGGTCCTGTTTACTGAGCACTTACCCTGTGCCAGGACATAACCTGTGCCGTGTGGTGGGTTCTGACACCCCTTTACAGACCAGAAACTGAGCTTCAGAGAGGTTACGTGCCATTAATTCTATGTTGCAGAGGAGGAAAGTTAAGCAAAAATACCAGTAAACTGCCCAATAAATAAAATCCAAAATGGAACCTCTCGTTTTCCATGTAAGAACATTCATCCAGTAAACAAGGGCTTCCTTGGTGGCTAAGCCTGCAATGTGGGAAACCTGGGTTCAATCCCTGGGTCGGGAAGATCCCCTGGAGGAAGGAATGGCTACCCACCCCAGTATTCTTGCCTGGAGAATTCCATGGACAGAGGAGCCTGGCTGGCAACAATCCATGGGGTTGAAAAGAGTTGGACACGCCTGAAGGACTTAAACACACACCCACTAGACAAAACGAGCTCTGGTCTCTCTGTTACTTGCTCCCCAACTTTTCCTTAACTTAAAGCTCTAAACAGACCTATGGGATGCATACCTTTAAAAGAAACTCAGTTTTACTATTTCCAGGGCTGTACAGCAAGGGGAACTAGGTTAGTGCTATGTGAGTGGCAAAGGTAAGGATGAGCTGTAATTAAACACAGATGAACTGTGTTNTAAAGCTCTAAACAGACCTATGGGATGCATACCTTTAAAAGAAACTCAGTTTTACTATTTCCAGGGCTGTACAGCAAGGGGAACTAGGTTAGTGCTATGTGAGTGGCAAAGGTAAGGATGAGCTGTAATTAAACACAGATGAACTGTGTTTATGCTGCTGCTAAGTCACTTCAGTCGTGTCCGACTCTGTGTGACCCCATAGACGGCAGCCCACCAGGTTCCCCTGTCCCTGGGATTCTCCAGGCAAGAACACTGGAGTGGGTTGCCATTTCATTCTCCAACGCATGAAAGTGAAAATTGAAAGGGAAGTCACTCAGTCGTGTCCGACTCTTAACGACCCCATGGACCACAGCCTGCCAGGCTCCTCTGTCCATGGGATTTTCCAGGCAAAGAATACTGGAGTGGGGTAATTGAAAACCATCTATTCTCTGAAGTGTTTTAAGTACTTGGGAGGTGGCTTAGAGTAAGGAAGAGAGGCTGGTCTTTGAAGAACAGAACATTCCCTTTTCCCCTTCATCATCTCTTCTTTGAGAATCCATTCATTCTGTGCTCTGCCAGAAAGGATACACTCAGGGTCAGCCCAGCCCTGTGGACTTGGTCTCAAGCCCTGAATTAGTGGTCAGAGTTAAGGTTTTATTGTCTTCTAACTGGTCTTCCTTGTGAAACTGTAAAACACAATACTCCTCTTAATGGGTGGTTGGTATAATTTATGGTCCGCCACTTCAATGGCTTCATCCAGAAAGTTAACTTGACTTTCTAAGTGTTTTCCTCTTGTGGAATGCCTGAGGTCAGGCTGTTGCCAAATCAGATTTTCTGTGGGAGAAGCAGCTGCTAGGAAAATTACATGTGATAGAACATCTGACAAGTGGTGAGTAAAAACAGAAAAGGACTGAGTATTTTGGGGCAGGATTGGGAAAATCCAGGGCTTGGCAAGTGTCAAGAGTCTGGAAATGCTTATTATGGGCAGACAAGAACTGTCTCAACAGGCTGGGTCATTGGCTGTATTTCTGAATGTATTCCAGGTGTGTACTCTGAAATTCCAGGCAGATGATGAGTCCTCTCTCTTCATCTGAGATTGAAAAAAATGCAGCTTTCTCTGAAGGGTTTTGGACATATGTTCAGTTGTTCTCTAGGGAGGCACCATCCTCTCCTTTGGGATAGTGAGGACAGGATGAAAATTTTATGAACTGGAAATTGAACAAGTGAATGGAAAATACAACCAGATGTTGGTTGACTAGGGCAGAGGAGAATTATCCACATTTCAAGTTCCAAACTTGTTTGTATAAATAGGTTAGAAATGAACATTAGATTACCCTTTCTAGCAAAATACATTGGTGTGTTTACTCTGTTAATTGCATGTACATTTCAAACATCAAATTCCCTTCATGAAGTCCGTTCCCATTTTCAGTTAAACCTCCACTAAAGTCCTTTGAAAAAATTTCATGGAATTATTTTAGAGTTAAGGTCTTAGAATAAACTTCTACAGATTTGCTTGTAGTTGTTTTCACTCTTGGTTATTTCTTGTCTTGATGAAATGACCGTTTTTCCCACTGAGTCAGACAAAATTGAGAAACTGTAGTTCATCTCCAGCTCTGACTTGGTCATAGTGATTCTAGGATCAAGGAGTGTTTACTTCAGAACTGCAAGCATACCCATTGCGTCCATTCTGACAAATTAATAGGAAACAGACTAAGGTGACAGGAATATTTTTCACACATAACCCACCCTATATGTTTAATTTTCATGTAATTTTTTATTACCAGAGAACAATAAGATAATTTACATGAAATCACTGACAGTTTATGTTTAATCTTTTCACAAGCTCTAAAACTTACATATTTTGAGATCCTTGGGTGGATTTTCTCTCTCTCTCTCTCTTTTTTTTCTTGTGATTGAATAATCACTTTTTCCCTCGGGAAATCCGAGGCACCAGAAAATGTCATTAANGGAGTGGGTTGCCATTTCATTCTCCAACGCATGAAAGTGAAAATTGAAAGGGAAGTCACTCAGTCGTGTCCGACTCTTAACGACCCCATGGACCACAGCCTGCCAGGCTCCTCTGTCCATGGGATTTTCCAGGCAAAGAATACTGGAGTGGGGTAATTGAAAACCATCTATTCTCTGAAGTGTTTTAAGTACTTGGGAGGTGGCTTAGAGTAAGGAAGAGAGGCTGGTCTTTGAAGAACAGAACATTCCCTTTTCCCCTTCATCATCTCTTCTTTGAGAATCCATTCATTCTGTGCTCTGCCAGAAAGGATACACTCAGGGTCAGCCCAGCCCTGTGGACTTGGTCTCAAGCCCTGAATTAGTGGTCAGAGTTAAGGTTTTATTGTCTTCTAACTGGTCTTCCTTGTGAAACTGTAAAACACAATACTCCTCTTAATGGGTGGTTGGTATAATTTATGGTCCGCCACTTCAATGGCTTCATCCAGAAAGTTAACTTGACTTTCTAAGTGTTTTCCTCTTGTGGAATGCCTGAGGTCAGGCTGTTGCCAAATCAGATTTTCTGTGGGAGAAGCAGCTGCTAGGAAAATTACATGTGATAGAACATCTGACAAGTGGTGAGTAAAAACAGAAAAGGACTGAGTATTTTGGGGCAGGATTGGGAAAATCCAGGGCTTGGCAAGTGTCAAGAGTCTGGAAATGCTTATTATGGGCAGACAAGAACTGTCTCAACAGGCTGGGTCATTGGCTGTATTTCTGAATGTATTCCAGGTGTGTACTCTGAAATTCCAGGCAGATGATGAGTCCTCTCTCTTCATCTGAGATTGAAAAAAATGCAGCTTTCTCTGAAGGGTTTTGGACATATGTTCAGTTGTTCTCTAGGGAGGCACCATCCTCTCCTTTGGGATAGTGAGGACAGGATGAAAATTTTATGAACTGGAAATTGAACAAGTGAATGGAAAATACAACCAGATGTTGGTTGACTAGGGCAGAGGAGAATTATCCACATTTCAAGTTCCAAACTTGTTTGTATAAATAGGTTAGAAATGAACATTAGATTACCCTTTCTAGCAAAATACATTGGTGTGTTTACTCTGTTAATTGCATGTACATTTCAAACATCAAATTCCCTTCATGAAGTCCGTTCCCATTTTCAGTTAAACCTCCACTAAAGTCCTTTGAAAAAATTTCATGGAATTATTTTAGAGTTAAGGTCTTAGAATAAACTTCTACAGATTTGCTTGTAGTTGTTTTCACTCTTGGTTATTTCTTGTCTTGATGAAATGACCGTTTTTCCCACTGAGTCAGACAAAATTGAGAAACTGTAGTTCATCTCCAGCTCTGACTTGGTCATAGTGATTCTAGGATCAAGGAGTGTTTACTTCAGAACTGCAAGCATACCCATTGCGTCCATTCTGACAAATTAATAGGAAACAGACTAAGGTGACAGGAATATTTTTCACACATAACCCACCCTATATGTTTAATTTTCATGTAATTTTTTATTACCAGAGAACAATAAGATAATTTACATGAAATCACTGACAGTTTATGTTTAATCTTTTCACAAGCTCTAAAACTTACATATTTTGAGATCCTTGGGTGGATTTTCTCTCTCTCTCTCTCTTTTTTTTCTTGTGATTGAATAATCACTTTTTCCCTCGGGAAATCCGAGGCACCAGAAAATGTCATTAACAGATGACTGGCTTGTTGGATATTTCACAGAAAATAGCCTTTCATTTTGATTTTGTGGACAAAATTTAAATGCTAAATTCAGACAGCTGTAAAAAATAAAAACAGATTTGAAAAGAAATAATACCATCAATCACAGGGTTTTTACCTTCATGGAAATTGGATTTGTTGAAATAAAATGGTAAATAAAAGCACTTTCTGATTTGGAAGAGTCAACCTAGTTACTGATAACTTTTCTGTTTCTCTTGCTCCAAAAGTGTCATCCATCTCTCTGTTTAGATGCAGTGCAGCCAGGTGTTCAGAATCATAAGGGGACAGAAAGAATTAGTTTCTTACTGAATAGTGAAAATGAAACAACAGAAAAAGAGGTCAGTGCAAACAGGGCTTAAAAAGTGAAAAATGTAGGCCCATTGAATGGAACCCTTTCTTTTCTTCCTTCTGCCCTCCAGGAATAATTCTGCTACAGGGCTGACTTCAAGGACGTGAATTGGTGACCTCATCCCAACATCAGAACCTCAGCTGTTCCTCTGATTTTTGCATCATTCCAGGCAAGTTGACTTTATGTGGAAATAAAATAGAACCTTGGGGTCTGATGGAAATTCACTGTGACATTCAAATCGAGAACACTTGCTGAAACCCACAGAGCCTTTTCCCCATGGGCCCTGATGGTAGCCTCCAGAAGGTGCAGCCTCAGGTGGTCCCCCTTCTTCTGTGGCAAGAATAAACTTTGGGTATTGGATTGCAACACCGCCCGTGGAGAAAATGGTATGCGAGGGAAAGCGATCAGCCTCTTGCCCTTGTTTCTTTTTCCTGACGGCCAAGTTCTACTGGATCCTCACGATGATGCAAAGAACTCACAGCCAAGAGTATGCCCATTCCATTCGAGTGGATGGGGACATCATTTTGGGAGGTCTGTTTCCTGTCCATGCAAAGGGAGAGAGAGGGGTGCCTTGTGGGGAGCTGAAGAAAGAGAAGGGGATCCACAGATTGGAGGCCATGCTTTATGCAATTGACCAGATTAATAAAGACCCTGATCTCCTCTCCAATATCACTCTGGGTGTCCGGATCCTCGACACCTGCTCCAGGGACACCTATGCTTTGGAGCAGTCCCTAACGTTTGTGCAGGCTTTGATAGAAAAGGATGCTTCTGATGTGAAATGTGCTAATGGAGATCCGCCCATTTTCACCAAGCCTGACAAGATTTCTGGTGTTATCGGTGCTGCCGCGAGCTCCGTGTCCATCATGGTGGCTAACATTTTAAGACTTTTTAAGGTAGGTAAAGGCACTAGACAATTCTGACCATTGTGAAAAGACAATAAGTTGTCCTGATTCCAGCTGCAGGTTTAAAAAGAAAGTGAACCCAGTAAAGATGCTCATGGACTCTTTCAGGGCCACAGTTTCCCCAAAGAGAGGAGTTTGTGTCTAGGTTTCTACAAGTGTTGATTTAGTTCTACATTTTTAAAGCAATTAGTTGGATTAATTGTGACTTTTTTTTTTTCTGAACAAACAGGTGATAATTCCCATGACATGTTGAGTGCTCAGCATCTTGTGATATTCTCTTTTAATTTTTTTTTTTTTAACACTGAAAGCATTTTGTATTGGCGTATAGTCTGTTAACAATATTGTGGTGGTTTCAGGTGAACATTGAAGGGACTCAGCCATACATATATAAGTATCCATTCTCCCCTAGGCCCTTCTCCCATCCAGGCTGGCACATAACATCGAGCAGAGTTCCATGTGCTATACAATAAGTTTTTGTTGGTATCCATTTAAATACAGCAGTGTGTATACAACTGGGCTAATTTTAAAGCAAACCAGGTAGTTTTTGAGAGTCTAATGAATTTTTAGCTCATTTATCAGATCAAACGTTTCTAGGGTATTTGAGGTATAAGATAATTTACTTGGTGAAACTTCCTTAATGTTGGATGCTCTGTTATGACAAAAGTTCCTGTGTGAGGAAACTGTATTTATCACTAGTGTGTAGATGGGAGTGACACTCTGGACTAGAAGATGGCCCTGAAGTTGTCAGGTTTATTCTAGCTACAATGGAGCAGCGTCTCATTAATTCAGACTGCCTGATGCAGACTTAGAATAATTATATGTAATTCTTATTGTATTAAAAGCTCAGATTTAGCAGGATAATGTGAAACTTTTTGGTTTAGGATAATCTATTACCTACAGATTGCATTTATATATCAGATAAAATTGGCAAAAGAATATAAATATGAAACAATAGTTTGAAGGCATAAAGTCCCATAAAGTTATTGTAACTTATTTTTCATTAACATTCTCATTTTATTTATTAATATTTGTTATGTAGTCTCTGGTAATAGGCAACATTTTAAAAACTGAAAATATTTTTCACTCTGGTTTTTTTACTTAGTGAGACAGGAATTTTCCAGCTTATTCTGAATTAATGAGTATTCATTTAATATTATAAGAAACTGTTTCTGTGTGTATTAGATTTAAAAATATAAAAAGAATATGGAGAGGTAGGATAGATGACAGATATAATGACGAAAATGAACAAAGTAATGGAAAACTTAAAATAAAAATAGAAGTGTTCAAATCAAAGTCTTTCTGGTTTGGAAGCTGTCTTGGGGGACCATCTAGTCTGGTTCACGTCTATAACATCTCCCTAGCTTCTGTATGAATTCCCTTAGTTTAGAGGAGAGAATGGTAAGAGACAGCTTAATGACTATTTTCAGACTGATGAAATTTTCTCAAATGAGGATGCTGCTGAGCAGAATTGCTCTGTATCTAAGGAGTACTGAAGAGCCACACAAAAGCATCAGGGAATACCTGAGATATTTGAGCCAGACGTTAGGAAGAGCCTCCTTGGCAAGAAGGATGCCAACTTGAAATAGGTGGCCAAAGGTGCTCTAGTTCTCCATCTCTGGAAACTTTCAAAGGAAACTGGATAAAGTTGTTAGCAATTTCTTTTGGGCCAACCGACCGCTTACCTGGAGGCAAGGTAACCCCTTACCTGTGTTAGTCTGTTGGATTACTTAATGAGAAAATGCAGGCGAAGGATTCCACCAGGACCTGACTGTCCTCTGTCTCTTTGGGAAACTTCAGACCGCCTGAAGGGTAGGTTTGATTTAAATGCATTCTATACTTGGCTTCTCTCTGCTTTGTTCTTCTCTCACTGACAGACCGATTCTCTCCTCACCCTCTTGGGTGACTCTGAGGGACCTTATTCGACCAGGTGGGAGAACTCCCATTGACTCTGGGCAGAGCCCAGTGCTGTGGGCCAATTCTGGAAACCATCCGTCAGCAGAGGAAGGGGCTCCCATTCCTTCCTTTTAGCCAGGAGGAGATCCTGGTTATGCTAGGTGTCATAACTAAGACCAGTATGCTGGTCCAGAGTGAGCATTTAATATCTGGAAGCAGATATATTTTTTAACCAAATAACTGGGGCTTGAAAGATTTGTCTTTTATAAGCAAGTGAGAAGATGTAAGTGATTAGCCTGTCTTCTAGCTGAACCTGGAACCATGTGACTGAATTGATAATTGCAGTTTCATTGTTGTGCCATTTTCATTTATTTTGGTGATTTATATGAGACCTCTAGCCAGTGCTCCACACTGATATTAATTATGAAATGATGATGGTCACTTTTGGAATAGAAAATGTTTCACTTTATGTGTGAAAATATATTCTGTTTAAACATATATGCTAGGACTGACATGAAATATTAGAATAGTTATCAAAGGAATGATTAGCAAATTAATGCATTGGGGAAGGCCTTACACTTCCTTTTGAAAGATTAATACTTTGATTAACCAAATGCTGTGACTGTGAATAAAATTAAACATTTAGGACAATTTTATGGAGCTTGGGACCCTTCAGGACAGCATATGACCCATAGTATCTAAAAAAACTCCTGGATATCAATATAGTGCCACTTATTTTTGGATTCATGGAGTTACAGAAGGTTGAGCATCTTGGTTTGGAAACCCACAAATGATTAACCCTGACCATGAGGGATGTAAACAAGGTCTTGATTAATGAATTTACCACTGTCCTGCTCAACAATAAGCATTACTGGTTTTTTGTTTTTGTTTTTGTTTAGAATCTGTTTAAACAAATAGAAAATATTTGGGCTGAAATCAGGAGTAATCTCTGACTGTCTCAGTTCTCTTTTTTATGGACAGTCCGGGTAAAGCCATGTAGTATCTGCCTAGGCTACATTGTGAAGGAGACAAAGTCCTTCAGGAGCCCCCAGTTTCCTCTTCCTGCAGTCTGACCCTCATTGGCAGTCTTTCCTGGCCTCCTGTCTCTCTGTCTTCTCCTAACTGCAGCCTTGCTTCAGGAAAGGAGGTATATGTGTAGCGTGCATGCATGCCATCTGCATATAGCATGTCTGTTAAAGTCAGAGGAAGATTCTGTTTTTCGTGGGATCATGAATTGTGGTTTGATGAAATGGTGTATCTTTGTAAAGGGAATTCAGACACGGAGGGAGGTTCATTTAGCCCCCCGGAGACGGCACTTTTTGGGGTGGAGAACAGTGGGTGGGAGAAGAGACATGAATTCCATCCCTGGGTGGGGAAAGATCTCCTGGAGAAGGAAATGGCTATCCACTCCAGGATTCTTGCCTGGGAAATCCCATGGACAGAAGAGCCTGGCGTGCTGCAGTCTATGTGGTCACAGAAAGTGGGACAGGACTGAGCACGCTGGCAGCCCACCGCCATGCGCTTATGCATCTCCTCTGCCCTGGAATACAGCTGGGCCTGCTCCTTTCTAGAGTGAAGGAATGTTGCCCTTTGTTTTTCTTCCTGTCAAAGCTCAGGGGCAAATGAAAAAATCAGTCATTTAACTTAAGAGGTGAATTGGCCTGGGAGTGGAGCCAGACTCTACTGGTGAGGGGGACAGGCAGAAGCTGCCCTGTGGCCCTACCCGTGGGGCACTGAATGCCACACTAAACCAGCGATTGTCTACCTGGGTCAAGGGGCATGCACTCTCTCCTCCTGCCCGGGGGATGGGGTATCAGCGGTCAGAACTACCTCAGAGGCTTTTCCTGTGACAGGACCCAGTGAGTGCGAGCCTGCCAACCCCCACCTGAGAACCATTTTTACTGATTGTACCGTCTCCTGTTTCTCAGGAGCATTGGGAGTGAAAACAGGTTTGAGAGTCACAGACAAAACGTTAATGATCTGAACTTTTTAGAAGCACTACACACAGCCTTAGCACACCCACACATGTCATATTTGGGTTAACAGAGGGGCAGAGCCGTCACCTCGGTGACTGTTTTATGTCTAACCAAGTGCTGGGAAAGATTGAGGGCAGAAGAGGACTACAGAGAATGAGATGGTTGGGTGGCAACGTTGACTCAAAGTATTGCAGAAGCGAGTAACTGAGAAACCAAGCACCATACTTGGAGAGTTGAACTCTGGTTTATTAGCTCAGCGGGCCCAGAGGAGTTAACACTCCAAGCTCTGAGCCCTGAACAGAGGGGTTACAGTGGTTTTATACACGGACAGGCATGATTAAGCGGGTTTGCGGGTTTGCAGAGGCTGGGCGATTGCCAACAGCAGGACAAGGGTGAGTGAGATAAGCTCCAGTTCTTAGTATTGTGAGTCCCTATTTTCTGAGACCTATGTGATCCAGACTTTGCAAGGAGCAAGCTGAGTTACAGAGGCAGAAGAAGCAGGAGATTATGTAAAATTTTAACTTTTCCTCTTCAAATGGACATGAACTTGGGCAGACTCCAGGAGATAGTGGAGGACAGGGAAGCCTGGCATGCAGCAGTCCATGAGGCTGCAAAGAGTTGGACACGATTGAGCAACTGAACCAAATCAACAGGAATGTTAATATTTGTAGATAATAGTAGGATCGATTAGGATAACTGCAGAGTGGCAAACTCAGAAAACTCGGAATTGCTCCAACCTGCATGAAGGCAGATCTGCCATTTCAGTGGCTCCTGCGTTGTAGAGAGACCAAAGAAAAGAGGGGTCCAACTCTCAGATAGAGATTGTGTAGTTTGAAAAGAATTAAAAAGAACAAGAGGGTCTTTTGGGTATTTTGGCCAGGAAGCCCATCATTTAAATTTGTTTTATAAAGCAGTTTTGAGGAATTTGCATATGTTTTATAAACAGCTGGGATTTTTTTTCCTTTTCTAGAAATTTCCACCCCTCTCCTTTAAATTAGAGCAAATCTGCTCCTCAAAACACTAATCATGTCTTACTTTGGGCAAAGATTGAACATTCTAAGTTAAAAATAGCACATTGGCGCTCGGAGGTAATGCATGCTAATGTCCACATAGATGCACTGAAGTTAAGAAAGGACAGTGTCAGATGTGATTCTCCTTTTTCTGTTTTTCTGGTCAACTTTACCTAGAGTTAATTTTCGACTATTGAAGGATGGGGGGTTAGTCTATAGTGTATGCTTTCCAAAATAATCAAATGGGACTTTTGAATAGAAATCCACTTGTGGGCTAGATAATTTCTCCCTGTGTGGAAGTGTCCTGGCTCTAAATGGCTAAAATTGACCTTCACGTTAAGTCAGTGAAGTACAGTGAAGCATCCCATTACCCGACATGTGCTCCCCAATCCTTCCATGTTTACAAAGATGTATTTTCTTCCAAGAGACTCCACTAATTGCAGCAAATACTCCCATCAAGCCAAGCATTTTGCAAGTTATTTATTGCTTACAATGAGCTTTCTTAACTCTAAACTCTGAACAGGTAAATCTGCCTATCCAGGCTTATCTAGTTAGATGGACAGAAAAATGAGCCCAATCAATAAACTCAGCTGGAGGTAACATTTTATGTTAAATCTTATTTGATGGCAAATAGATAATGGAAAATTGAAAGACAGACTCCTCAGTCAATCCTTTGCTTCTGTGGCAAGCTCTAATTTAGTTTTGTAAAGAGCCTATTCACTTCAGATGAGAGATGACGGGTGTTCTCTCTTAGTGGCTTAAGTGGGTGTGGTGGGAGAAATGGGCACTGCCTGTTGTCGTTGACACAACTCGCAGCAATAGGGATACATAAATGTCCAGATGTGGTCATGCCAGTCTTCCTAAAGCTCTCATAGCTGTCATTACTTCCATGATGACGTCTACTTCCACTTGCGCAAGTCTTTTCTCACTTCTCTCCACTACATTAAGTTTCTCTGTTACATGTAACAAAGCTCCATGAGGGCAGGATGATATCCATGATAAGCATGCTGCTGCTACTGCTCAGTCACTTCAGTCGTGTCTGACTCTGTGCGACCCCATAGACGGCAGCCCACCAGGCTCCCCGATAGGGCATATATATCTCATTTGTGGTTGTATTTCCCATACCTAGTATGGACCTATCTGGAAACCCAATAAATGTTTGCTGAATGAATAAATGAATCATCTCTCTCCACCCACTTCCACCTCCCTCACCCCAATTCCAGATATTGGAAATTATAGGTGTTGGGTACATAGAACAGATAAGGGATTTTTTTGTGTTTTACTTTTGTACTGTTTGAGAAAAAGGAACAAAAGGAGGGAAAGGAGGAGAAAGAAGGGGAGATGGTATATTTGGGGAATTCCTATATTTTCAGGTGCTGCCTTATTTTCCTACCAATGCATGTTTTCTCCAAACAGATTTTTAAAATTAAAAATTAAGTAAAGACATGAGCACATTCTCATTTTGAAAAGTCCAAGCAATGAATAAGTAAATAGTGTAAAATGGAAAGAGGCTATATTCAAACACACATATCTCTCAGTAAAGTTATATACACAGAATTTTATTAACAGATATACCTTTGACATTTTTTTTTTAATGTAAGAATGTGACTGGGAGAGATTTCTATATTGGTTAGTATAGATTCACCTCACTAATTCTCAACCCTGGCTGCATATTACCATCACCTGGATAGTTTTTTAAAAAGCCCAAATCCTACACAAGAGCAACAAAACTGGGGTGGAGCCCTGGCGTTGGTATATTATATAATCACCAGGTGATTCTGTTATTTGTCCAGGACTGAGAGCTATAAAACTTTTNGGGAGGCAGGGGAGGAGTGGAAGGAAAAAGCATTTAGGGGAAATTACTCCGTGTCTGGAATCCAGGATGGGGCTGGGGCACTGCAAGTGTTTAAGGACCGGCCATTTCCGTTTCCTGTCTCGTTTCAACGTCCCAGCAGCCCTCCCAAGGCAAGTCTGGAGGTCGGAGGTCTGGAGTGTGTCTCACTGGGCTAAAGTCAAGGTCGTCCTCAAGGCAGCATTCCTTCTGGAGGTTTTCTGGGAGACTCGACCTTGCCTTTTCCAGTTTCTAGAGGCCACAGGAATCTTTGACTCAGGGCTCCTTCCTCCATCTTCAAAGCGAGCAGCCCCAGGCTGAGTCCTTTGTCCAATCTCCCTGGCTCTCTCCCTGCCTTCCTCTCCCACAAGGAAGCATCTTGTGATCTTGGATCCACTTGGATAATCCAGGCTACTCTCTCTTTGAAAGTCAGCTGATTGGCAAACCTAATTCCATCTGTTACCTTAATTAGCCTTTGTTTGCCTTGCCACCTAATGCACTGGTTCTGGGGATTAGGACCTGCATGTCTTTGGGAGGGGATGCAATTCTGCCTCCCACACAACAGGACATGTGCATGGATTTTATCCAATGACGAGCTACTCGTTAGGCATGTAGTGGGTGCCGGGCACCTACTGGGACCAGCATATGAGAAAGTCAGTCCTCTAGCTGGTGGTGAGAAGTATGAGGGGGAGAAACAAATGGGGAGGGGAATGCGCTGGGCTGTGGAGGGAACAGGGCTGCCCCTGTATGTAAGGTGGCCAGGGAAAGCCTCTGTAAGCAGGTGACATGTGATTAAAGACTGGATGGAGGAGACTCCCCTGGTCCAGGGGCTGAGACTGTGCTCTCAAATCAAGGGCACTGGGTTCGATTCCTGGTCAGGGAACTAGCCCTCGCATGCTGCAGCTAAGACCTGGGGCAACCAACTAAATAATAAGATTGGAAGCAGGGTGGAAGGAGCAGAGGAGGCAACCTCAGGAAGGTTGGCTTGTGACCAACAGTGTCACCCGCCTCCCAAAACGCACCTCTGTGCTGGAGGAGCCGCTCTCCCGGTGAGTGGGACCGAGCACCTGGGAACGTGGGACCCGGCACCGTCCCAAGGAGAAGCCTGGATGGGGCAGCGGGGGGGCCGAGTGGCTGGGAAACGGTTTATGCCCGTTGCCCTGTTAACAAGGTGACCAAGGGGCNAAACAGCTGGGATTTTTTTTCCTTTTCTAGAAATTTCCACCCCTCTCCTTTAAATTAGAGCAAATCTGCTCCTCAAAACACTAATCATGTCTTACTTTGGGCAAAGATTGAACATTCTAAGTTAAAAATAGCACATTGGCGCTCGGAGGTAATGCATGCTAATGTCCACATAGATGCACTGAAGTTAAGAAAGGACAGTGTCAGATGTGATTCTCCTTTTTCTGTTTTTCTGGTCAACTTTACCTAGAGTTAATTTTCGACTATTGAAGGATGGGGGGTTAGTCTATAGTGTATGCTTTCCAAAATAATCAAATGGGACTTTTGAATAGAAATCCACTTGTGGGCTAGATAATTTCTCCCTGTGTGGAAGTGTCCTGGCTCTAAATGGCTAAAATTGACCTTCACGTTAAGTCAGTGAAGTACAGTGAAGCATCCCATTACCCGACATGTGCTCCCCAATCCTTCCATGTTTACAAAGATGTATTTTCTTCCAAGAGACTCCACTAATTGCAGCAAATACTCCCATCAAGCCAAGCATTTTGCAAGTTATTTATTGCTTACAATGAGCTTTCTTAACTCTAAACTCTGAACAGGTAAATCTGCCTATCCAGGCTTATCTAGTTAGATGGACAGAAAAATGAGCCCAATCAATAAACTCAGCTGGAGGTAACATTTTATGTTAAATCTTATTTGATGGCAAATAGATAATGGAAAATTGAAAGACAGACTCCTCAGTCAATCCTTTGCTTCTGTGGCAAGCTCTAATTTAGTTTTGTAAAGAGCCTATTCACTTCAGATGAGAGATGACGGGTGTTCTCTCTTAGTGGCTTAAGTGGGTGTGGTGGGAGAAATGGGCACTGCCTGTTGTCGTTGACACAACTCGCAGCAATAGGGATACATAAATGTCCAGATGTGGTCATGCCAGTCTTCCTAAAGCTCTCATAGCTGTCATTACTTCCATGATGACGTCTACTTCCACTTGCGCAAGTCTTTTCTCACTTCTCTCCACTACATTAAGTTTCTCTGTTACATGTAACAAAGCTCCATGAGGGCAGGATGATATCCATGATAAGCATGCTGCTGCTACTGCTCAGTCACTTCAGTCGTGTCTGACTCTGTGCGACCCCATAGACGGCAGCCCACCAGGCTCCCCGATAGGGCATATATATCTCATTTGTGGTTGTATTTCCCATACCTAGTATGGACCTATCTGGAAACCCAATAAATGTTTGCTGAATGAATAAATGAATCATCTCTCTCCACCCACTTCCACCTCCCTCACCCCAATTCCAGATATTGGAAATAATAGGTGTTGGGTACATAGAACAGATAAGGGATTTTTTTGTGTTTTACTTTTGTACTGTTTGAGAAAAAGGAACAAAAGGAGGGAAAGGAGGAGAAAGAAGGGGAGATGGTATATTTGGGGAATTCCTATATTTTCAGGTGCTGCCTTATTTTCCTACCAATGCATGTTTTCTCCAAACAGATTTTTAAAATTAAAAATTAAGTAAAGACATGAGCACATTCTCATTTTGAAAAGTCCAAGCAATGAATAAGTAAATAGTGTAAAATGGAAAGAGGCTATATTCAAACACACATATCTCTCAGTAAAGTTATATACACAGAATTTTATTAACAGATATACCTTTGACATTTTTTTTTTTAATGTAAGAATGTGACTGGGAGAGATTTCTATATTGGTTAGTATAGATTCACCTCACTAATTCTCAACCCTGGCTGCATATTACCATCACCTGGATAGTTTTTTAAAAAGCCCAAATCCTACACAAGAGCAACAAAACTGGGGTGGAGCCCTGGCGTTGGTATATTATATAATCACCAGGTGATTCTGTTATTTGTCCAGGACTGAGAGCTATAAAACTTTTAACTTTAATTATATGAATAGAGCATCATTTATTCAATAAATCCTTTAAGGTATTTGACTTTGATTTCTTAAGGTCACTTAATCATTTGGAAAAAAAAAAAGTAAAAACAATGCCAGAGGCTTCGTTAGATGTCTGAGCACTGTTGGCTCTCAAGTGAATTTTGATGTCATAGCGCCCCTTCTTGGACCAACAGAGGGGCTGAATTAACGAATTCCCCCAAAGGACTTTGCTATAAGTTAGACTCACATGACGTAGGCCCGTATCACAGGCCGTGGCTGTTTATGACGTTGAGTAACTTAGAACCAGTGTTAGTGTTGTGGTTGTGTGCTCACACCGTTAAAACAGCATCATGACTTGTTGGGTGGAGCAGATTTTAAACTTGGTGAATTTAAATTAAATGTTTCTTACTTTCCCTTCTCCTAACCTCAAAAGGTTTAACATCCTACAGTGAATATTGAAGACATCTTAAGACCTGACAGTGATTAATGCCTGTCTTTTCAGTGTTTAATAAGACAGGGACTTCCTGGCAGTTCAGTGGTTAACACTCCAAGTTTCCACTTCAGGGGGCCTGGGTTTGATCCTTGGTCAGGAAACTAAGATCCCAAGGGCCAACCATGGTGCAGCCAAAAAAAAAAAAAAAAAAATTGTTTAAATCAGTGATTGTGAGTGAGGACAGGCTCCCCAGGTGGCGCTAGTGGTAAAGAACACGCTTGCCAATGCAGGAGACATAAAGAGATGCAGGTTTGATCCCTGGGTTTGGGAAGATCCCCTGGAAGAGGGCATGGCAATGCACTTGTATCCTTGCCTGGAGAAACCCTTTGGACAGAGGAGCCTGGCTGGTTATGGTCCATAGGGTCGCAAAGAGTCGGATATGACTGAAGCAACTTAGCATGCACACATGCGTGAGTGAGGAGAGGGAAAATAAAGGAATAGGGGGAAGGAGGATTATTACGGGATTATGTGAAATCACGTGTGCGACACTTTTGAAAATTTTTCAGGACAGGTTTCTTCCCAGACTCTTCAGAAGATAGCTAGAAAGCTATAAAACAAGCCTCTAGAATTCAAAGACTTTCATTCAGTTTGGAGAAGGTAATGGCACCCCACTCCAGCACTCTTGCCTGGAAAATCGCATGGATGGAGGAGCCTGGTGGGCTGCAGTCCATGGGGTCGCTAATCGTCAGACATGACTGAGCAACTTCACTTTCACTTTTCACTTTCATGCATTGGAGAAGGAAATGGCAACCCACTCGAGTGTTCTTGCCTGGAGAGTCCCAGGAACGGGGGAGCCTGGTGGGCTGCCATCTATGGGGTCGCACAGAGTCGGACACGACTGAAGTGACTTAGCAGTTCACTCAGTTAAAAGTAAGTAAGGGCTTCCCTGGTGGCTCAGTGGCAAAGAATCCACTTGTCAATGCAGGAGACATGGGTTTGATCCCTGGCTGGGGAAGATCCCACATGTCACAAAGCAGCTAAGCCCCGGTGCCACAGCTGGTGAGTCTGAGCTCTAGAGCCCCGGAGTCTACGACTGCAGCCCACACACCTTAGAGCCTGTGCTCTGTAACAAGAGAAGCCACCACAGTGAGAAGCCTGCATACCGCACCTAGAGAAAACGGCTGCACAGCAACGAAGACCCAGCACAGCCAAAATTAAAAATTTAAATAAATAATAACGAGGTTGTTTGGAAAGTAGTGAGTTTTTCCAAGAGAATTGTGACAGTACTATGCATTTTTGTTGTTGTTGCATAAGAAGTTGTCTGAAAAGCCTTTCTAGAACAAGTCAGGGTATAAGTGGTGGTGGTGATTTTGTCCCTAAGTCGTGTCCGACTCTTGCGACCCCATGGACGGTAGCCCACCAGGCTCCTCTGTCCTTGGGATTCTCCAGGTAAGAATACTGGAATGGGTTGCCATTTCCTTTTCTAGGGGATCTTCCCGACCTAGGAATTGAACACGGGTTTCCTGCATTGCAGGGAGATTCTTTACCGACTGTGTATAAATAAATTTCTGCAAGGAAAGTCCTATGCTCTTCTTTCACCCCAAAGATTGCAGTGGTTAGTTTTCTAAAGAAATTTAGAGCCTTTTTTTTTTTGTTGTTGTTGTTTTTAAGAGAAGTTTTAGCATACAGCCAAATAGAAGGTGGCAGTTCTTTTATTTGGTTTCAGGACAGGTTTCTTCCCAGACTCTTCAGAAGCTAGCTAGAAAGCTATAAAACAACCAAAGGTTGTACCTTCTGGGGAAACTTCACCTCTAGGGGCTGCCCCTGGCTCCTGCCCAGTAGCTCTGAAACTTTACTCTGCATCTGAATCACCCAGAGAGCTTTGAAAGCAGCATTGCTGAGCCCCTGGCAGAGCTTCTGAGTCAGTAAGTCTGGGTTGGGGTCTGAGACCTGGTATTTCCAGTGGTTCCCAGGTGATGCTGATGCTGCCGTTTTGCCAATCACGCTTTGAGAACCTCTGCTCCCTGCAAATCGCTTGCTGGCTGACTTAGCAAGTCAAACTACACAAGACAAAAATGAGGTTGAACAATGTTCTGTCTGGTAGTGGCCTTTTATTCTTTTGACTCATGCCTGGTTGAATTTCTGTTCCTATTGGTCATAATCACAGCAGCTGCTGTATGGATCTATTTTTAATTATGTGCCCTTTTGGAAGTTGTGTTCCTTATTAAATAATGCATGGCTCAGGAGTCCTGATCAGTGGAATGGCCTCTTGAACACGGTTCCTAAAGCAGGGTCACTTAGATGACCACATTTCCTCATTTTTACTACCTATGACAGTGAAGAAGCCTAGACTGTGAGGTACACATTAACAGGGAGAACAGTAAGAGACGAAAAGAGGCTGTGGTTTGACTCAGATACCAGCAATTTGTCTTCAGAAACCATGACAGCTACCTCCTGACTTCTATTATGCGATGAGATTGCAAATAACATTCCAGAGCAGTCTTAATCAATAGAGGGTCACAAGAGGCCCTCCTTTCCCAACAGTGGGGAGAAAGGGCTTATTTACCCATTTAATTGATAGAAAATGTTCTCTGGCAAAAGACAGAGACATCTCTTTCAGCTGTATTAAGGGACTCTCCCTATGTCTAAGCACTCTTAATAACATAAAAATATACATGTAATCTTCCTGTTGGGCTTCCTAGGTGGCACTAGTGGTAAAGAACCTGCCTGCCAATGCAGGAGATATAGGAGATGAGGGTTCGATCTTTGGGTTGGGAAGATCCCCTGGAGGAGGGCATGGCAACCCACTTCAGTATTCTTGCCTGGAAAATCCCATGGACAGAGGACCCTGGAAGGCTATGGTCCCTGGGGTCGCAGAGAGTCGAGACAACTGAAGTGACTTAGTACAATATTTATGTATGTTAAACATATAATGAGTACCAGGCTGGTGGGTTGGGAGGGATCCAGGTATAACATCAACCTGGGCTTCCCCTGTGGCTCAGCTGGTAAAGAATCAGCCTGCAATGCGGGAGACCTGGGTTGGGAAGATTCCCTGGAGAAGGGAAAGGCTACCCACTCCAATATTCTGGCCTGGAGAATTCCATGGACAGTGTAGTCCATGGGGTTGCAAAGAGCTGAACACAACTGAGCGACTTTCACTTTTCACTAAGCTACCTTTGTCTGTTTTCAGAATGAAGCCAGTTTCTGCTGCTTTATTCCCTTTTGCCCAGTAAGCTGACAGGCATGTTTTTTCAATGTTGGCCATTTGTCTCCTTCCAAGACTCTCCCAGGGTCCCCCTGTGCTTGGGGAGACTGGTTCCTTGATATAAGATAGCCCCAGGTCTACTACTGAGGCTCAACTCTGGAGTCAGGTATCTGTTCTGTGTCTCCCACCTGCCACCCTGAGCTCCTTTGGGAAGTAGGGATGGTGACATATTCTTGCATCAGCTCACCCTTGCTTCTTTGTACATGAATTGAGAGTGAATTCTAAATTTCATTAGTGTTTGCACTATTTCTTACATTTAAAATTTTAGTATTAACATTGTGACAACTCTATGTATTAGAGTTCTCAAAGTGGTTTATCATTTCAGCTCTCAGAATGTTTGTATTTATATTGTTTAGAGAACAAAGGACATATCATTCCTATACAGATTTGTTGCAGCGATATTTGTGTCCTATAGATATTTATCCTCAGGAGCTCTCTCTTCAAATTATAGATTATGGTAATGTACTTATCTAGTGGTGCTTGGTACTGTTTTGAGTAAAGCAGATTAATGTGAACTGTATGAAACAGGTCAGATTTCATAGACTTCCTAAGTTCAAATTCGGATGTAACACTTTTTAGCTGTATTACCTTAAGCATGACTACTCATTGGAAATAACCCTGATGCTGGGAAAGATTGAAGGCAAACGGAGAAGGGGATGGCAGAGGATAAGATGGTTATTTAGCATCCCCTACTCAATGGACATGAATCTGAGCAAACTCCGGGAGTTAGTGAAGGACAGGGGAGCCTGGTGTGCTGCAGTCCGTGGGGTCACCAAGAGTTGGACAGGACTCAACAACAAATCTTAAGCATGCTAGTTAATTTCTAAATCTTGGCTTTCTTTTTATTATGTGTGTGTGTTTATTTTTTAAAATTAAAAAGATTTTTATTGGAGTATAGTTGATTTACAATGTTGTGTTAGAGGGGTACAGCGTGATAAGTTGCTTAAGTCACCTCTGACTCTTTGCAACCACATGGACCTTAACCTTAGGCTCTTCGGTCCTTGGGATTCTCTAGGCAAGAATAATGAAGTGGGTTGCTATGCCCTCCTCCAGGAGATCTGCCCCACCCAGGGATCGAACTCATGCCTCCTGCATCTCCAGCATTGGCAGGCGGGTTCTTTACCACTAGCACCACCTGGGAAGCCAGGTGTATAGCAAAGTGATCTAAATGTTAGCTTTCTTAGATTAAAAAGTAGATAATAGTACTTCCTTCGTAAGGTTTTCAGATAAACTAG
>SJYV01029990.1:3224072-3239760 GCA_006410875.1 Neotragus pygmaeus
TCCATTCTGAAGGAGATCAGCCCTGGGATTTCTTTGGAAGTAATGATGCTAAAGCTGAAACTCCAGTACTTTGGCCACCTCATGCGAAGAGTTGACTCACTGGAAAAGACTCTGATGCTGGGAGGGATTGGGGGCAGGAGGAGAAGGGGACGACAGAGGATGAGATGGCTGGATGGCATCATGGACTTGATGGACGTGAGTCTGAGTGAACTCCGGGAGATGGTGGTGAACAGGGAGGCCTGGCGTGCTGCAATTCATGGGGTTGCAAAGAGTCAGACAGGACTGAGTGACGGAACTGAACTGAAGTATATAAAACTTTGACTCCCACGCTGACCTCTTTTGTTCCACCTGTTTAAAATGTGAATCATGACTTAAATGTGAAAAGACGTCACAGGAAAAGAGAAGTGATATTTTTTGTAATGCAGAATTGCACCGTCTTTGTAGAAAGGACAGAGTCCTACCTGAGTGTTACTTGCTGAATAGTTCTTGGTGGTGCTCTTTAAATTCAGTAAGTGTGAAAACCCTTATTTTCCACCAAGAGAAGCAGAATAGGGTGAAGAAATGCCAGCATATTATCCACTTACTTGCATTCTTTAACAGGTGAAATAAATAGGTAATAGCCAGTCAGTCCTCAGCAGGTGTTTGGACTTATTCAGCATCTTGGAAGCATATGCATAGTGTTTAACACTCCTGGGGATAATTATGAAAGAAGTAGAAGATTTTAAGTTTTACATTGCTTAGAACCTAGTTGGGGAGAAGTTACTAACATGTATACGGTAATAATTCTTCCCTGGTGGCTCAGATGGTAAAGAACCTGCCTGCAATGCAGGAGACCCACGTTCGATCCCTGAATCAGGAAGATCCTCTGGAGAAGGAAATGGCAACCCACTCCAGTATTCTTGCCTGGAGAATTCCGTGAAAAGAGGAGCCTGAAGAGCTATAGTCCATGGGGTTACAAAAGACTCGGACATGACTTAAGACTCGGACATGACTTAACAACTAAACAAGAATACAATAACAACAAACGTGATAAGGCTGCGATGTGGTGCTTGGTTTAGAAGAGAGGCTGGCTTCACCTGAGAAAGCTGCAGCTGTCGGCCTGCTACTCGTGGGCCTGTGGGACAGGGCTGGGCCAAGGCGGAAGGGGAGGAGTGTAGAAACCCGAGGCCAGGCGAGGAGAAGAGCTCTTCCAAGTGTAGGGAATCTCAGATCCAACCTTTGATCTGATGCCTTCAGCTCCGTGAAGACGGAAGCAAGTGGAGGGCTTGTTTCTCGTGCTTTGCTTCTGCTTATTTTATCTCTGCGATGACAGAACTTCAAAGGATCGCTTTAAGTGTCTCCTAGAAGGACTGAGGAACGCGGGAGATACGGGTTCCATCACTGGGTCGGGAAGATCCTCTGGGGAAAGGAACAACCCACTCCAGTATTCTTGCCTGGAAAATCCCATGCACAGAGAAGCCTGGCGGGCTACAGTCCACGGGGTCGCAAAGAGTCTGACGTGACTGAGTGCCTAAGCACACACCGCAGGAGGACAGAGGAGGGTGGAGGTCTAGGCCCCCAGCTCCCGCTGGACGCAGACCAGACGTCCAGAGGGCAGAACTCTAAGCCCTCTAGATTGGCGTAGGAGTGGATACAGGAGGTGAATTGCTGTGCGATTCAAGCAAGGGCCCAGTGGACCCAAGAGAAGCCGAGTTCCCACCTCCCATTTTTGCACTTTGGAAATCTGTGTAGCTTAAGATAAAAAACATTTTTTTTGTATTTGACACATGCATATATTGATTATTTCTAGTGTTCTCATTAATTGTAGATATGCAATTAGTTGCTGAGAGAAAAATTAAGTGCATTTTCAGTGGATCAGTTTTATTTGCCTCAGTCCACTCAGGAAAGCTACCATCCTCGAGGTACACAGCTTCTCCTTGTTGTCTTTCTGACTCTCAAGTTACCTGAGAGTAATAGTATCTGCACTTTCTCTGTTTTACCAAGTGGTCATAGATCTCAGTAAGGTTAAAAAAAAAAAAAAGGAAGAATTTACAGTATTCTAAGCTGTNACACAGCTTCTCCTTGTTGTCTTTCTGACTCTCAAGTTACCTGAGAGTAATAGTATCTGCACTTTCTCTGTTTTACCAAGTGGTCATAGATCTCAGTAAGGGTTAAAAAAAAAAAAAGGAAGAATTTACAGTATTCTAAGTATAAAGCATTATAGTGACTTGGAAATAAGTTCTGTATGAAAATGGCATAAATGCTTATTTTTCTTCTTAATGCTGTTGTAATTTCTACTCTCATTAACCCCACTTATTTAAATAGGAGTTTTATGGGAGATGTTTTGTTATCTTTGAAACCACTGGGATGGAATTTTAAATCCTTGTGTTTTTTTTATTTTTCACCCTTTGACTGAGGAGAAAAGATACTGGAAACTCCATTTTTTAGTCTGGATTATTTTGTTTCATTTACATTCAGACAGCTCAAAGTACCTAGTGAGTTTTGCATGTGTGTAAATTAATATTTACAGGCAACCTTGCTGAAAGTAAAATAGATTAAATGGAGAATATTTTCCCACTGCTTCCTTCTCTAACAGAAATGAAGTAACCCAGCACCACTCCTTAACGGAATGCCCCGTACGTCACCTCCATGCTGATCTGAGCCAACATGGACTGAGGGAGCAGTATGGGGCCAAGGGTGTGCACGCGAAATAGGGTGGGTTTAAACACAGGCTGGAAAAATCAGAATATGTTTACCCTTAAGCGATTCTCTGAATTATGAGGAATTAAAATGAAAACCTGTCTTTTTGGACTGCCATTACAGTTAAATTTCAGCCTCTACTGATCAGTGTTAGGCATGGTATGTGATAAGAAATTTAGATGTTAAATCAATAACCTAAAATACTGTAGTGGTCCAAGACTGGCGAATAAACATTAGCATCTCATTTAAAAAATTTCATTGTTTAATAGCATTAATATTTCATTCTAGTAAAATTGCACAAGTTTACAGATTGAAGTGAAAGAAATGCAAAACCTATAAATAATGCTGATCACATCTACATGATGAGAATTACCCTTAAAAATCTATTCCCAGGTAGAGAATGAATCTTATGAAGGGAAAGTACACAGTTCTGCATTGTACTTTGCTTTATATGGGCCCTCCCTGGTGGCTCCCTGATAAAGAATCTGCCTCCCACGCAGGAGATGCAGTTTGATCCCTGAGTCGGGAAGATCTCCTGGAGAAGGAAATAGCACCCCAGTCCAGTATTCTTGCCAAAAAATGCCATGGATGGAGGAGCTTGGTGGGTTACAGTCCATAGCGTCGCAAACAGTAGGATACAACATATCAACTAAACAACAACAACAGTTGTTTTCTATAACAATTAAACTCAGTAGAAGACTTCAACTGTTTTCAAATGTATCCACTAATGGACATTTATTTTTAAAATTTATTTAATTGGAAAATAATTGCTTTACATTGTTGTGTTAGTTTCTGCTGTGCAGCAGCGTGACTCAGCCATGCATGTGCATATATCCCCTCCCTCTTGAGCCTTCCCCCTACCTCCTCCCAACAATCCCACCCCTCTAGGTCATCACAGAGCTCTGAGCTAGGCTCCCTGTGCTGTATAGAAGCTTCCCACTAGCCATCTCTTTTACACATGGTAGTGTATATGTGATCGGAGAAGGCAGTGGCACCCCACTCCAGTACTCTTGCCTGGAAACTCCCATGGACGGAGGAGACTGGTGGGCTGCAGGCCACGGGGTCACGAAGAGTCAGACACGACTGAGGAACTTCAGTTTCACATTTCACTTTCATGCATTGGAGAAGGAAATGGCAATCCACTCCGGTGTTCTTGCCTGGAGAATCCCGGGGATGGGGGAGCCTGGTGGGCTGCCGTCTGTAGGGTCGCACAGAGTCGGACACAACTGAAGTGACTTAGCAGCAGCAGCAGCAGTGTATATATGTCAGTGCTCCTCTCTCCACTCGTCCCACCCTCTCCTTCCCTTGCCGTGTCCCCAAGTCTGTTGTCTACGCCTGTGGCTTTATCCTTGCCCATTAAAAAAAAAATATTTTGGGGACTTCCCTGTTGGTCCAGTGGCTGAAACTCCGAGCCTGCAGTGCAGGGGGCCTGGGTTAGGTCCTTGGTCAGGGAGCCGGATCTTACATGCTGCAGTAGGAGTTTATAAGCTGCCGCGAGGACCTGGTGCAGCCAAATAAATAAATATTAAAAAAGTGTTTCAGGAAGCTTGGCACAAAAATAATTTACTTTTTAAAAAAGTTGTCTTCCCCTCATTTTGCTAATACTTGGCCCTATGGAACCTTGGGGATGAAAGGCATTTTTGAGATCTGTTAAAGTCTTTCACCCAAAGCAGAATCTCATCTATTAAGATCCTTAATACCTAGTGATTCAATGCTGCCTTTTATGGTTAAACATACATCTCCACTCAGCCTTTCTCTAGAGTTCGATGCTCTTGAGGGCAGGAAACATGTCTTCCTCATTTTTATGTCCCTAAGAGTATCTGGTGTGGTCCTTGCACAGAGAGGTCTCAAAAGAATGCATCCTGAGACATTTAAACACTGCTAATAATGCTAATAATCTCATAAACTGGCTTCCTCCATTTTATAGTGACATTCTTTTTTCCCCCCTTTATTCTGACCTGAAATCTTCCCTCTTGAGTAGATTTAGGAATGGCTTTAATTCCAGAAGGGATGGGGAGGCCCACCCAGCCATTTGGACAGTGAAGCAATTCTGGCGTTCAAGACAGGGGCAGCAGAGGTCATAGTCAGTCACTTCTACCTGTGAGCCCTGTTCCTGTCTTCTGATGCATCTCTTTCTTTCGTGGGACAGTTCTTCAGATATCTAAAGGTCCTGATTGTCCAGAGTCTTGCATTCTCCAGGCTAAAAGTTTCTATTGTTTCACTTGCTCCTGATAGTTAAGTAACATTTACCGAGAGCCTTCTATATGCCAGGCACTGTGCTAAACACTTAGCGTGCCTGATTGATCTTATTTCATCTCCATTACAATTCCCTCGGATAAGTGTGGTTTTCAGATGAAGAAATGAGGCTTCCTTAACTTAAGAAAGTAGATAACTTAGAAAGGAAGTAGCAAGCTATAGTCAAACCATGGTCTAACAGATGCAAAAGCTCATACTTTCAACCACTGCTTTGCAATCTTTCATACAGTGTGGTTTCAAATCCTTTCTGTTATGGTTCCTTTCCTCTGAACACACGCCTGCTGTTAGCTTAACTCTGTTCTAAGTGAAACTCGTTTTTCCTTGCCATTCTAAAAGATGGCCTTTAAGCAAGGAAGTTAGCATAGAGAACATCAACTCTCTAAGCCTCATACTCTCAGAGCGGAAGTGGCCTGAATGGCAGGTGGTCTGGTCAGCACATCCTCAGTGGGCAGCGGCCTGGATACAAGAATGGACCCCGTGTGTCTTTCTTGCTCCTGGGAACCATTAGGAAATGTGTCCTCCTTCAGCACTGTGGATGGGAGCTTCCGATTACGACAGATGGTCTTCGAGGAGGAGGCTGGATGGGAAGAATTTTTATTATTACAGATGGCCAGAGGAAGTTTTCCATGGAAGGACTAACATGTCCACAATTATTCTTTCAAGTTAATGGCAGGATGTGGTGAAACAACTTGGAGTTCAGGAAAACACAGAGACACTTAAACAAACACATGTGGTTTGTACCTACTCCTTTCCCAAAACTAAAATATGATCCTTGACAGCATTTCCTCAACACATGGAATTGAGTCTAGTCGGATGGAATGGTGGGGTGGAGCTATTGGGACCTAAGTGTGTACAATATTATCAATATCAGAAGAACAGATGGTCCCTTTTCACATATGTGGGGAGAGGCCAGCGTGCTGACCCTATTTCCTGTACCTTGGCAGAGGAAGGGAGTTGCTGTTTTTAGCCCCTTCGGAAGGGCGAGCAGCCCTGCGTGTGCACCGGCTGTCCCCCGCAGCAGCTCCCAGGGCTGCGGCTGTGTGCCCGTTGTCATTCCACGCTCCCCACTCTTCCTCTGTTCACCTGCCTTGATGTTTCGCCCCAAGGCTTCTTTAACCCAAACTAGAATGGACTTGACCCTACACACCTTTGTTTTGAAAACACTTTTGGTCTTTTTAGAGTTCCTGTAGGTTTTCCTATTCGGTAAAACAGCTTTCTGTACCTTTGGTTCCATGGTAATGGATTCCAGGACTTCTTTAGAAAACCACTAGCTTCACGTGCCAGTGGAAAGTTGCAGTGTTTAACGGTCTAACACAGTAAACACCAGCTCACCTGGATGAGGAGCACAAGCAGGGTAGAAACACTGGAACCACGGGCATGAGATGATGTGAGCACGTATGTTTTTATGGCAGTCAGCAGAATTTGGAAAGGGACTCCTGCATTGCAGGCAAATGGTATGGGAGCACTAGCATGAGATTTAGTGTTCACTACTCAGCTCAAGGCAGAAAGAGCCAAATTAACTTGAGGCAGTAATTTCAAATTTAACGGTAGTTAAAAGCCATGAAACCCTGTTTCTGAATTTTCAGCAACCTTTCCCAGTTTTCCAAGAGCCAGGCCTGCTCTGGGAAAGTCAAAGGAAGGGGTAGGTGCAGGAGAGCCTTCCTTGAGCTGTTTGCCTTTTGAGGAAAGGAAGATTGTGTCGCAAAACTCAAAAGAAGCTACCTGGTACTGTCTGTAAATACACCTTTTAGGAAACTGGGATACAGACCAGAATTTGATGGAAAAACCTATTAGAGTTGGTTAAAGACGGTGAACATGAAGAACAGAGATTTTCTGGGAAAAATAGAACTACTGCTTTGTAAAAAGCCTTAAGTTCCTGAGTTTGTGGAAGGAGATGGGATAATTAGCTTTCCTGGGTCAACCCTGACTCTGTTCCTACCACCCTGCTCTTTGTTACCTGCCTCCTAAGGAAGAAGAGCAAGAGGAGAGAAAAGGCAGCAGGAAGGGGAGAGGAGAGGAGAGAAGGGAAGACCGGAAGTGTGTGCCAAACTGCTTATTTGGAAGAAGAGAATGAATCAGAGCAGCACCCCCTTTTATTCCTAATGTGGATTTTAATATTTAAAATTATCAGTACCATCATTGAGGATATTAAGATGCTTTTATGTTGAACTGATTAAAATCACATTTAGAATAATGAATGACATGAAATATACAAATATCATCCCCAGGATATTTGTACATTTTTCTTTTTTTTAAGCTTAAAAATGATAAACAACAGTCATGGTAAGTTTTCAGAAGCATTATCCTAACAGATACAGGGTTGTGAGGGGCTGGGGCAGAAACACCAGACTGGCAGGTCCCATGAAATGATTTACTGTAACACTGGGGGCCCCCCATCTGCCTGGTGGGATTCAGAATTCCTGCCTCTGGTATAATTGAAGAGAATTTGAACTACACTAGAACTCAGGATTCATTTTCTTCCTAGTATTTCTAAGACTGAAGATGCCTGTAAAATAGGTCTTTATAGCTGGTAGGGAGAGTTTCCCGAGGCTGGCTGATTCTGAACCGAGCTCATTTCTTGAAGCATTTGGGGCATGGCTCCAGAAAACCACACTTGTTTCTTTCCTTTGCCCAAGCTACATCCAACCCTCATCAAAGCCACCTTAATTAATTTTTTTCGCAGCAGTATAGGTTGCAGAGTGGGGCTTTTGGCTTTTGTAATTGGCACGTAACTATCATCCTCCCCTTGGAGGGAGCCTCCACTGTGCTGAAGGTTAGCAGAGACCCAAGCCTTGGCAAGGAGCCCCTTTGGGTGGGCTGGTAGGTCAGCCTGCTGGTTTTGACAAGGGTCTTCCATGATCGTCTGTAGGAGCATCACCAACCCTCTGTAATTTCCAAAGCAAAGCTCTTAATTTGCCTAAATTCCACAGAGAAAAAACAAGGGTTCCTCCCCTTGTCCCCACCCTAAAGGTATACCTGAGCAGCAAAGGGACTATTTTCTCCCTGTGAAAAGGGTCTGATTAGCTGGGGAGTGACCCTGATATAGGAAGTGGAAACGCCTCCGCCCATCCCCACCCCCTCCGCTCTTCTGCCCTTTCCCTGCTTCCCTATGGGCCGCTTGAACATTTTATAGTATTCTGTTTTGATTTATCTGTTGTATTTTAGAGTGTGTCTCTTTATGTAGCTTTTTTAGTGGTTGCTCTATGTATTACATTTATATACAGATGATTAATCACCGTCTCCTGGTGCTGACATCTTACCAGTTCCACTGAAGTGTAGAAACTTACCTTCCTTTCCCCTCCTCCTTTTATGATTGTTTTAAATATTTCCTCTGCATATCTTGCAAACCACAATAGGCTATGATTTTTGCTTTAATCATAAACCAAATTTAGAAAACTGAAGGGAAGTCAAGTCTGTAGTATTTTATGTTTTTGCTCTTTCTGTTTTTTTTTTTTTTTTTTCTTCTCAGACTCCTTTGATTTTTTACTTTCTCTTTAGAGAGCTTCCTTTAGCCTTGCTTTCAGGATAGGTCTGCTGGCAACACATTGTCTTAGTTTTCATTCTTCTGAGAGTGTCCTTCCTGAAGACTATTTTCTCTGGATATAGAGTCCTGGGTTGACAGCTTTTTCTTTTAGCACTTGAAAAATATTGGGCTTCTTCCTCCTTGATTTCTTATGAGAAATCCCCTGTTACTCAAACTGGTTTTTCCTTATAGTGAATGCATCATCTCTCTCTGGCTGCTTTTTTGTTTTGTTTTGTTTTGTTTTTAGTTTTCAGAAATGTGACTATGTGCTGTGACCTGAAGACATATATTTAGTTTACCCTGTTCAATGTTCACTGAAGTTCTTAAATTTGTTTTTTGCTGAGTTTGGGAATTTTTGGCCACTATTTCTTCATATCCTTTTTTTGGCCCCACTCTCTTTTCCCCCTCCTGGGAGCCAGATGACCTATATTTTAGATCTTTCACTATAATCCCACAGGTCTCTGAGACTCTGCTCATTTTTTTCAATCTACTTTCTGTTTTTTAGATTGGATATTTTCTACTTTTCTGTCTTCAAATTTGTGGATTCTTTTCTCTATCTGCTCCATTTTGCTGTTAGCCCATCCATTGAAGGTTTTTTTTTTTGGTTTAAAATTTCAGTTATGGTATATTTTAGCTCCAAAATTTCCATGTGGTTCTTCTTTCTTTGTTGAGAATTTCTACTTCTTTGTCAAATCTTGCCAATTTTTCATTCATTTCAAGAAAGTAATTGCTTATTGAAGCTGTACTGGTCTGGCAGTGACAAGGAGGGGTGCTTGGACACTGCTCCCCACCTGCGTTCTGCCTATACTCCTGGGGATGGTGTGGCTGAGGGCTCTTGGTAGAGTCCTGAATCTCCATGAGGTTCCTCTGACAGCTCCTCAGCTGAGATTGCACCTGGAGGAAGTGAAAGGCCTGTCTCCCCACTCAGGTGTCTCAGAAATCATCCTGGTGGGAATGTAGGGACAACTCAGTAGAGTCTTTGCTGGTGGGTTGGGCTTGGGACCACAGTTTTTCCCTGCAGTGTTTAGTTGGAGTAGAGTGATTATTATTAATATCTAAACGTTTTCTATCTGCAAGGGGCTAGGATGCCTCATTCTTCACTGAGATGATTTTTCTGAAGTGAGCAAAGGCCTGTGGGGCCTCCTGGTATCCCTCCTAGAGGTTCCCTGTTGCTTCACCATTGCTCCCACACTGAGAATCCTGGTCCACAGAAAGATGAGAAATCACGTAGAGAGAAAAGATTGTGTATCTGCTTACAGCTTATGAATAAAAACTCTGAGTCAACACTGTATTGTCTTCTTGAATCTCATGCTGAGCGGCACCAACTTGGGTTAGAGAGAGGAGTTCTGGATTTTTGTCTAAGCCTGTTGGCGTTTCCAAGTTGCTGACTCCTCCAGTATCTAGTCTGGACTATGTGAGCGGGAAAAAAAGAAAAGGAAAACTCACTGCCATGTCATTCCTTGGGTCCTGAGATCCTTAACTTTCTTGACTTCTCTCTACTTTTCGGAGTCTTATCATGTTTGTTTCAGATATAATATCCCTGTTTTTGGCTGTAGCTGTGGGAGCAAGACGGAAGAGTGTATTTACTCCGTCTTCTTGTCTGAACCCTCCTTGCTCCTCATTGTTATCCTCATCATTATCCACACAAGACACCCTTTATATTGCTTCACTTTCTCAAGATCAGAGAACATGGTGTGGTTTCAAGGGCAACCACTAATTCTGTTAGAAGCTTAGCTGAGAACAGGCATCGCTGCAGGGCAGAGCCAGTCTCAAGCTCTGGGCCAGTGGCAGGGACAGTTTGGTGAATGGCCTAGTCACAGGTTTCGTGGTTAGATGCACCTGGGTTCAAATCCTCTTTCTAATCACGTAGTTGTTATGTGGCACTGATATATTATTTAACCACCCTGGGCTTCATTTCCCCTACTTGTTATGAGGATTAGAAATGGCATATTTCTACCATGTGATATTGCCTTGCTTATATATGGAATCTAGGAAAAAGGGTACAAATGTACTTATTTACAAAACAGAAGTACAGTCATGGATGTAGAAAACAAACTTATGGTGGCTGCTGCTAAGTCACCTCAGTCGTGTCCGACTCTGTGTGACCCCAGAGACGGCAGCCCACCAGGCTCCCCTGTCCCTGGGGTTCTCCAGGCAAGAACACTGGAGTGGGTTGCCATTTCCTTCTCCAATGCGTGAGAGTGAAAAGTGAAAGTGAAGTCGCTCAGTCGTGTCTGACTCAGCGACCCCATGGACTGCAGCCTACCAGGCTCCCCCGTCCCTGGGGTTCTCCAGGCAAGAGGACTGGAGTGGGGTGCTATTGCCTTCGATTAATAAGGGGTAAAGGGAGGGGAATAAACTGGGAGATTGGGATTGATATATACACACTACCATGTATAAAACAGGTAACTAGTAAGGACCTACTGTATAGCACGGGGAACTCTGCTCACTACTCTGTAATGGCCTCTATGGGAAAAGAATAGAAAACAAAGAAAGGGTATGTGTATATGTATAACTAAATCACTTTGCTGTACATGTGAAACTAACATTTGAGTAAATCAACTATACCCCAATTAAAAAGTGGCATATTGCTGGTGCCTAGCACATTCTAGGTGCTGTAAAAAGAACAGCTCTTATTGTTACAAAGAAGGTTATACATTCTCCAGATATTTTGTCAATAATCTGACCTTTGCCAGGAAAGAAACCAGTCCAAACTCAATGAGGATGCTGTTTTTCTGTAAACAAGTCATAGTTAAGTAAGAAGCCCCAGAAATGACCTCTTCCCATCCCAAATACTGCATCCGAATGAGAGCATCAGTAGAACATGAAGCAGGTATGGTAATTCCTCTAAGGAAGTGGAGTAGAGTCATTTCTGGAGCGATGAGTAGCCTGTTAATGCTGTGATTAGACTCCTATTCTCTGTTTAAAAGATTTCACACTTCAGGAAGCAAGTTAAGGGACCTTGGGGGAGGCTTCTCTGCTCCCTAGGAGAACCAGAAGTATGAATCATTGATTGTATTTTAGGCAATGTTCTGCTGCTGATAAATTCAGCTTGATCATATACTGACTTCAGAACATATCTTTCAGCTCCCTTATAAGTCAGGTGAGATCTGAGATGGAAGGAAGGAGGGACATCAGTGCTTTTCCCAGGGAAGGGTGGACTTCTAAGCTGAAAGGGACAAGGGGGCTCTTCTGGCTTGTCTGAGCACTGGGTTTCATGTTGATGTGCTCTGGATAAAGACAGTCCATGCAGGCCTTCGGACCATTCTGGGGTCTGAGCCAGGAGCCCAGCTTGGACACTTGTGGAGGAGCACAGCATCAGGTCAAGTTCCCTAGATGGGGATTCTTAGGCAAGTGATTTATTGAAGCGCATTCTCAGGAGAAAGAAGGTAGTTACAGNAATCTGAAGACCTGTCCTGCCAGTTTTTCCCAGAGCACAGAGGGCCTCGTTTCTGCTCTGCACTCTGACCTCCTTTCAGGGAGAGTTGAAAGTCAGCAGCTTGAAGCACATGATTTAGTCCTTGTACAGGTAGATGGCAAGTGCCAATTTGTAGTTGACCTTACCTGTCTTGGCTTTCACTGAAACTAAGCATTAAAAAAAATTTTATATATTTTTTAACACTAAAAACATTTTGTATTGGGATATAGACAGTGAACAATGTGATAGTTTCAGGTGAACAACGAAGGGATTCAGCCATACATATACATGTATCCATTCTCCCTAAACACCCCTCCCATCCAGGCTGGCACATAACATTGAACAGAGTTCCATGTGCTGTATAATAGGTCCTTGTTGGTTATCCACTTTAAATATAGCAGTGTGTACATGACCTTCTCAAAGTCCTTAGCTATCCCTTCCCCCGGCAACTATGAGTTTGTTTTCTGAATCTCTTTCTGTTTTGTTAAACTCAGTTGTATCACTTTTAAATTTGAGATTCCGCATGTAAGTGATGTCATGTGATATTTTTCTGTCTCTGTCTGACTTACTTCACTCAGTGCGATGCTCTCTCGGTCCATCCATGTTGCTGCAAATGGCCTTATTTCATTCATTTTAACGGCAGAGTAATATTCCATTGCCCAAAACCAAGCGTTTACTGTCTGAAGTTGGATATTTCTAAGAAGTTTTCAAACTTGATTAATTTATTGATTAAAGATCAGATTCTTAGGGGACCTGTATCTTTCCCCCATTTGTTTAAAGGGTTCTACATCTGAGAAAGCTTTAGCCCCTTTCAGAGAGAGAGAGGTCTCAGCTTGGTACAACAAAAGGCATCCTTTGCAGGAGTGAGCTGCCTGTTTGCATGGGTCCTGCCATGTTCAGGTGTTGCTTAGTGGATTGGCTTTTCCAAAGGGGGAGTCAATTTGCGGTGTGGTCTGTGGTCTGCAAGGGTGTGGGCCTTGTGCACCTCACATACCTCATCTCCTTCATGTCTGGCCAGAGCTTTTGGGATGGGTGTGGAAGCTCACATGCATATCCCTGGATTTGCATGAGGATAGTGTGGCAAGCCTGCTTTTTATGCTGACTCTCCTTTCTCTGAGCTCTCGAAATATCTACGGTCATAAATAGTGGCTTATTTAAAATTCTATGCATGACTATAAAAATAGTTTCATTTAGAAAGAAAAATGAATAATTTTAAGTACCTCCTTAGGAGATTTAGTAAAAACATGACTTATAGAATAATTTTTGCCATGGAAGAAAGGAAGTCCTGGATGTATTTTGCTGTTTCAGTTTTGCGGTAGCTGACAGTCTAAGGATGAGGCTTGCTTCCTTGACCGAAATGTCACCTGGACAGGTAGCACCATTTGCTCCTAATGATGAGTGATGATAGTCAAACAAGTTCTTCTGTGTCAAGAGGGCACTTAGAAGGCAGGTGATAGAGTGCAGTTCTCACCACCTGAAAGCATTTGTTATCACTCAGCTTTGATGCAGCAACACATTGCCGTTCTTGGCATAATGAGAGCTGGGCTGCAGGAGTTACTGCTGCAACCAACTCTTATCTGCCAAACTCTAAAGACAAACTATTTTGAGGATTAAAGGATGGAATCCCTTTGTGCTTTGTTGAAGCAGAACTGAGAGGTTCATAATGACAGACAGAACCATTAGGAAGCATGAAAGAAAAAGCGGCGGCAGGTCTGAAAGTGTTCTGTGTAGAAAGGAGTTGACGCCCTTTGAATGTTTAAGTTCAAAAAATGTGCAGTCCTTTATCTCCAAAGACCACATTATGGACCCACTGTTAGTGGAGCATGTGCTATGGGTTGTTTTCCAGCAGAGGGGATACATTGTCTTCAGATCTGTCTCCTCATGCTTGCCAGAGAGCTCCTTAGAGACCAGTGACAGCCACCAAGGAGCCCGAAGGCTAGTGCTTGTGATGCGCTGAGTTCCTTTCTAAACACTGCTTGAATCACTTCAATTATTCTTCACCAACAAGCACCTCAGGAGGCAGGAGTGCCTATTAGTCCCACCATTACAAATAGGCGTGGGCTTCCCAGGTGGTGCTGGAGGTAAAGGACTGCCTGCCAGTGCAGGAGATGTAAGAAATGGGGGTTTGATCCCTGGGTCGGGAAGATCCCCCTGGAGGAGGGCATGGCAACTCACTCTAGTATTCTTGCCTGGAAAATCCTGTGGACAGAGGAAGCCTGGTGGGCTATAGTCCATAGCGTTGCAAAGTGTTGGACGTGACTAAAAGCGACTTAGCACGCAGCACAAGAGGAAAAACTAGCTAAAGAACGTGCCCATGGGCACACAGCTAGTAAATGGCGCAGCTAGCATTTGAACTCATGCAAGCTGATGCCAGGGCTGCAGCTCTTAAGCTTTGCATCCTGCTGCAGTCTAGGGAGTGACTGAGAAACTGGGCTCNAAAAACTAGCTAAAGAACGTGCCCATGGGCACACAGCTAGTAAATGGCGCAGCTAGCATTTGAACTCATGCAAGCTGATGCCAGGGCTGCAGCTCTTAAGCTTTGCATCCTGCTGCAGTCTAGGGAGTGACTGAGAAACTGGGCTCAGAGAAATATGGACTCAAATTCTGATTCTTCCAACTGACTGTGTTATGAACATGAGCAAGTTATTAAACATTGTTGAGGCAAGAAAAGAAATGAGCTGGAGAAGTCTGCTACAGATCATGGCCCAGAATACACATGCCATAAATGCTAGCTGCTGCTGCTGTTAGTGTTTTGATTTTGCCACAGAACAGAGTGAAGCTGAGAGGTAGGGGCTCTCTCCTTGAGGGTGTGTAAAGAAAGAATTACCTTGACATTCTTATTATTAACAGGGCAGATTTCTGAGCTCCACTCATGAGAGATCCTAATTCAGTAGGGTCTGGGGGAGTGATGGATAATTGGACCCCAAAACCTGAATNGGGGCTCTCTCCTTGAGGGTGTGTAAAGAAAGAATTACCTTGACATTCTTATTATTAACAGGGCAGATTTCTGAGCTCCACTCATGAGAGATCCTAATTCAGTAGGGTCTGGGGGAGTGATGGATAATTGGACCCCAAAACCTGAATTTTTCACAAGGACTTTAGGTGATATGGAATGGATGGTCTGCAGAGCTCACGTCGAGAAGCTCAGTGGTGTGGGAGTCACAGAAGTGTCCCATCCTTATCCTGGCTAGGTTGACTGGCCACAGATGGTGTGCACAAGACTTTAGAATTTCCACTAGTTCAGAGCTGCCTTCCATAATTGATTTCTACATTGAGTCACAGTCAAGCAATAATATGGCATACGCGTATTCTGCACTCTCTCTTAATCATTAAAAAACAAAAGTAACAAAAATAAAGCAGCAAAAACCAGCCATCGGAATGTAAAAGTTTCAGTTTCAGTATTGGCAATTTTAGAATGTGTGCTGGAGCAAACAATAGGAGAAAAATCACAGCCTTTTAGAGCCGGTGCTGAACTGAGGACAAGAGGGGGAAATGGCTGGTTTAAAAATCATACGGTCAACTGGCAGCCAAGTCTGCAATAGGACTTTGGTGTTTTGATACCCTGGCCACCTTTGGACTTGCACTCTTTGGGAGGCTCTGCCTTCCCTGAGTTTAGGGTGACAGCCTAAAGGAAGCAGGCGCCCCTCACCTGCCTGCCACTGGATTTACTTTTTTTCAGTCTGGATGCTTTTCTCCACCTTGTGCAGCCAGTAACTGCCCACTCATTCTTTTTTAGGGTCTCATGTAAGCTGTCTTTTCTGGGATGGTTTCTTTGCCTGTCTCCCATCCTTGCTCCCACCAGAGTTCATTAC
>SJYV01029990.1:3241671-3323396 GCA_006410875.1 Neotragus pygmaeus
ATGTTGCACATAACTGGAATTTTTTGCTACTTATCTTCTTTCCTGGGATGCAATTAGGTGGCACAAATGAAAGCCACTGTCTTATTTTCCACACTTGCAGACATCCTTAACCACTTATTTGTTTATTCTCATAAGTGAATGGAGCGTCCACTGCCTATACTACGTACACTTAGAGAATACAAGGAAAGCAAAATATGGCCTTGATAAGAAAAACTAGATAATTTGCTACTGATGTGTAGTGTGAAGAAAACAGGAAAGGGTGATGTGATAGATAAATGAAATAGTGGTGGATTTCTTTTGACTGGGTGGTCAGGGAAGGGCCTTTTCAAAGGATCTCTCATGTGAGCGGAGACCCAGATGGTGAGATGTGGGATCCATATAAAGATCTGAGAAAAGAATTTTCTAGATAAAAGCAAGGGTATATGCACATGAGCTTAAGATGAGAATGAACTGGCGTCTTTGGAGAACAGAAGGAAGTCGTGTGGGGAGACCGGGGTGAGTAAGAAGAAGAGGGTGTGAGATGGAGACAGGCAGGGCAGCATCCTGTATGGCCTTGGTGACCATGGAGACGTCTGTCTGGATCCTAGTCTCGGGATGATGGGAGGCAGTTAGTGGTGCTGAAGCAGGAACACGGCATGGTGACATTCACATTGTTCCCAGAGCACTGTTACCTGTTGAACTTTGACATGTCCTCAGATTCTTAATACTGTATCAGTGGTTCCCAACCTTTCTGGCATTGGGGACCAGGTTCGTGAAAGACAATTTTCCATGGATGGGAAGTACGGGATGATTTTGGGATGATTTTTCCTAAGGAGTGACCAAGCTAGATTTGTCACATGTGCAGTTCACAGTAGTGTTCACACTCCTATGAGAATCTAATGCCAAGGCTCATCTGACAGGAGGCAGAGCTCAGGTGGTAATGTGAGTGATGGGGAGTGCCTCTAAGTACAGATGAGGCTTCTCTCACTCACCCGCTGCTCACCTCCTGCTATGCAACCTGGTTCATAACCGGCTATAAACTGGTACCGGTCCATGGTTGTGGACCCCTGCTCTAGACAATCTCTACTTATTGATCAGTTTGCATTTAAGGAAAAAAAAAAAACTTGGCATTCTTGCTAAACCATCTGAGGATCCCATTCACGCTTCAGTCACTTTTGTATGTCTGGCCCCTTGTACTGTGCCTAGCAAAGAGTAGCTTCTTGGTGAATGTGTTTTGTATAAGTGAATGGTTTCTGAATTATTTTGTTCTTTTAAATAAAGAAGTAGCAACGTTCTCTCTGTTAGGTGGCCTTTTAGCAAGTCCACAACGTGGTAGGTGGGAGCGTATTTTGGAAATGAGCTGGTTGACATGCCAGCTTATTTCAGTTAACTTTAAAAGTTTCTTTAGTTCTATAAAATTCAAATATAGTTAAGCCAGGAGATAGCAGACTGGGGGCTTCGGAGAGGCGAAGTGACAGCTGTATTTTCTCACCAGCCTTTAAGCATCAGATACGGAAGGCCTGGTGGACTTCTGCCTCTGGTATCATCACAGACTGTTTTGAGAAACTTCTAATTATACACACTGAAAAATGTTGGATAGCGTACAAATGTTGTAGCCAAGCTCATAAAAATTTAAGGTAAATTCATAGGCGCTGAAAATTGAAGAGAGAGCTGTGAGAACTCTTCATGGGCACTATAGAGTGGGGAGTTAGGATTTATTAAGAGCCTGAAAAAGCCAAGAGTCTTGACGATTTGCACACCCAATGAAAAGATGGGCCAGAACCACCCATCAGACAGAGAAAGTTGCTACAAAAAGTTGTTTGTTCCAAGCTGAGCTGGGAACAGAGGAACAGAAAGTCTCTCTCCTGAGAATTTAGACCTCATGAGGGTTTAGGGTTTAAATTTACATTATCTCTAACACATATGGTGTCCAGGGAACCTCAAGGGAATTAAGATGATTCCGGATGTGGCAGAGACTCAGAATGCCAGGCAGGATCAGATGAAGATCCTCTTTGGAGGAATGTACACAGGGCTGAAGTTCTTTAGAATCTTCACAGATTGTGAATAGTCCTATCTGGTCTCACAATAAAAAGTTACCAAATACACAGAGTACACAAGTCATTAAGTAGAAACAGAGAATGATAGAATCATATGTCCCAAGGACCTTGGTATAAGAATGATCAGAGTCAGAAAATAAACTGAGGATCCTTGAAGAGTTTATAGGAATAAAAGGAACTTTCATTAAAAGTGTGGAGAAGGGACAGGAAACTATTAAAAAGGACTAGGCAGAATTTGAAAAAGAAACAGTGAGATTGTGGAAATAGAGATTATTACTTGAAATTAGAAACTCAAAGAGAAAGGATTTTAATCACAAATGTCTTGTTTTGATAATTGGATGAAAGGTTTGAGTTTACAATATTCTTAAAGTAGCGTATATAGCAAAGTAACAAATTATAAGTGCATAACCTTATGAATTTTCACAAATTAAATGTACTACATAAACCAATATTCAGTTTAAGAAACAGAATATTATCAACATCTTAGAAGTCCTTTCATGTGCTCCTCCAGGTAATCTCCCTACTCCAAGGGCAAACACCATCCTGAATTCTAACACTATATTTAGTGTTGCCTGTTTTTATAAATATTATAAATGGATTTATATAGTACATACTGTTTTGCATATGATCTTTAACTCTCAAAATATGAAAATAATAAAAATATGAAATTCATTTATATTTTTCTCTTTTTTATAGTTTGCTTCTTGTTATTTAATATAGAATTCTATTGTATAAATAAACCATACTTTATCCATTCTATTGCTGATGGGTGTTTGGCTAATTTCCAGTTTGGGGCAATTATTTATCCATTTCTATCAGTCTGTATCTAGGAGTAGAATAGCTAGGTCCAGGAGTGTGCATGTGGAAAGCATTGGTAGCACTACCACCAGCCTTTTCTAACCTAGGTGAAATCTTGTGTGAAAATGCAACAAATAAAACTGTATTAAAAAATGTCAGAATGAAACAAACTAATGAAATGGATAAACAGATTAGACCCAGTGAAGAGTCAGTGATTTGAAAGATAAATATGAGAAATTATCCAAGATTCAGTATAGGAAGACAAAAGGATTGAAAAAGAGAGAAATTGAGACATAAAATTAGAAGATGCAACTTGTGTCTAATTGAAGGCTCAGTGGAATTGAGTTAGAGCCTAAAATGATCTAACTCAACATTATCCAGTAGAAATATAATGTGAGCCACACGAGTAGAAAATTTTGTTTCTAGTATCTATGTTTTATTTAACTTAATATATAAAATGGACTTCCCTGTAGCTCATACAGTGAAGAATCTTCCTGCATTGCAGGAGATACCTGGGTCAGGAAGATCCTCTGGAGAAGGGAATGGCAACCCACTCCAGTATTCTTGCCTGGAAAATTCCGTGGACAGAGGAGCCTGATGGGCTACAATCTGTGGGATCACAGAGAGTTGGACACGACTGAGTGACTAACACTAATATGTAAAGATATTTTCATTTCAACAGGTAATCAATATGAAAATTAATAATGAGCTAGTTCACATTTCTTTTAACACTAAGTCCTCAGAATCTGGTGTGTAATCTTACCTTTTGGGCCTCCCTCATGGCTCAGTGATAAAGAATCCACCTACCAATGCAAGAGACGTGGGTTCGATCCCTGGGTCAGGAAGATCCCTTGAAGAAGTAAATGACAACCCACTCCAGTGTTCTTGCCTGGGGAATCCCATGGACAGAGGAGCCCGGTGGGCTACAGTCCATGGGGTCACAAGAGTCTGACATGACTGAGTGACTAAAATGACGACAACTTTACATTTATAGAGTATCTTAATTTAGACTAGTCACATTTCAAGTGTTCAACAGCCGCATGTGGCTAGTGACTACCGTATTAGTGTAGCTCTAACGAGTGAAGGTGTTTAGGGAGAAGAAATTGACAGAAGGTCACTAGGTATGTGGAGAAATGAGCCAGTTTCAGCAGAGGGTGGTGTTGGGAGGAATGTGGGTTAGTGTAACATCTCAGTGGTGGCATCAAGCTTTGAGTTTACATGCATTCATGTCCCTTTGTACACTTATTATACCCTTCAACATCCAGTGAGTTGAAAAATTACAGGCATTGAGTGGATCAGAGCAATAGTCAACCATGGCTTAGTATCAGAAGAGAAATATATCATGTCTGTTGAATTTACAGAGGGGATGTGGAAACTCAGAATTTAATTATCCTCATGCAAATTTGACCAGCAGCCTAAAGTGAACATGTCTGACATTTACATCAGAGTTCACTGTGTTTATTAATAGCAGCAGGCAGGTTGGAAGTTTTCATTGCTTTGGCTGCAATGATGTGAAAACTTGACAATGAACATAAGTAGGTTGTTGCCTTGGTTTTTATGTCTCAGTTAAAAGAGAATACCAGGTCCTAGTGT
The DNA here is from genome assembly GCA_006410875.1 of Neotragus pygmaeus. Taxonomy (NCBI): domain Eukaryota; kingdom Metazoa; phylum Chordata; class Mammalia; order Artiodactyla; family Bovidae; genus Neotragus; species Neotragus pygmaeus. The sequence goes on from SJYV01029990.1 coordinate 3,246,099, forward strand.
GCTCATATAACCCAAAAGCTGTATTATCTGGCTCGGAATCAAATACCTTATGAACTTGACCCAAATAACCTTAGACTTCCTGGGAAATTCTATGTTTAGGTAAGATACGTGACTGTAGTCTGTTGGGTCACTGTTGCAGTGGCTTCAAAAGCAGGGAAGCAAGGCCTTTAGAACCTCTGTCTAGTGTTGCTATTTGAAAAGTAGTAATAGCACTGCTGTATTTAAAATAAATAACCAAGGACCTGCTGTATAGTATAGGGAACTCTGCTCAATATGCTGTGATAACTAAATGAGAAAAGAATTTGAAAAAGATGAGTTACAGGTGTATGTGTAATTGAATCGCTTTGCTGTACACCTGAAACTAATGCAACATTGTTAATCAACTCCCACATAAAATAAAAATTAAAAAGAAGAAAAGTAGTAATGAGGTTGAAAATGTTTCTTTGCCCTCTAAAGTGCTGTATTTATTTGTGTAATCATAACATTTTTTTTTTATGCTGGCTCTGCCATTCCAAAAATAGGGGTGTGACTATTATGCAAGAGAGACCATTATGTAAGGTTGGGATCTTTACCACAGGAAAAAATTCTTCTTTATCTCTTGGTTTAAGTATGAGACCTGCTCAGGCAAATAAGTGCAGCCATTATATGTGGTTATGAGGCCAGCAATGAAATTATTAGTTTAATCCAATTATTCCAAATACTGAAACATACAGATCTAGAGTGTTCTACTGTGTTGAGATACTCTTTATATTGGCTTTGAAAAGTTTATGAAACAGTCCCAGTCTAATGTAGAACTTATATTAAATGGATCATTTCCCCAAGTTTTAGGAAAGTATATCCATCAGATGTTGAACTTTCTATTTGTGCCTATTATCTGTGACACCAAAGGGAAGGTCTCAAAGCCAGTGCCAATGTCCTCCTGGTATCGTGAGACCGAGTTTACTGGTGATGCTGGAAATCAGCCAGTGGCAAGGACAGTCAGTCCTCTGTGTCTGTAGGTTCTTCGAGTTGAAAATATTTAGAGAAAAAATTTCCGAAAGTTCCCAAAACCCAAACTTGCAGGCAGCTTAATATTTATGTTGTATTTCCCTGGTGGCTCAGACGGTAAAGCATCTGTCTGCAATACAGGAGACCCGGGTTCGATTCCTGGGTTGGGAAGATCCCCTGGAGAAGGAAATGGCAGCCCACTCCAGTATTCTTGCCTGGAAAATCCCATGGATGGTGGAGCCTCGTAGGCTACTGTCCGTGGGGTTGCAAACAGTCGGATGTGACTGCGTGNCCCCTGGAGAAGGAAATGGCAGCCCACTCCAGTATTCTTGCCTGGAAAATCCCATGGATGGTGGAGCCTCGTAGGCTACTGTCCGTGGGGTTGCAAACAGTCGGATGTGACTGCGTGACTTCACTTTTCAGGTATTGTAAGTAATTTAGAGATGATTTAAAGTGCACTGGAGGATGTGCTTGGGTTACCTGCAAATCCTACACCATTTTGTCTAAGGGACTTGAGTGTCTGAGAATGTTGGTATCTGCAAGGTCCTGGAACCCGTCCCTGGTGGATACCAGGGATGGTTGTATTCTTGGAGTTGGGGTGTTGACTGTGACTAGGGAAAGGTCACTCATCACTTTACTTTTGGATGCTTTTGTGATAAAAATTATTCCTCATGTACATTAGAATTGGAAGGAATTGTTTAGTTGTTTAGTTGCTTGTTGTTATTTAGTTGCTAAGTTGTGTCCAACTCTTTGAGACCCCATGGACTGCAGCTTGCTATGCTTCCCTGTCCTTCACTACCTCCCGGAGTTTGCTCAGAGTTGTCATGTCCATTGAATTGGTGATGCTATCCAATCATCTCATCCTTGGTTGCCCCCTTGGAATCTTAGGAGTCAATTGTTCTCACTTCACGGTCTTCCCTGGTGGCTCAGATGGTAAAGCGTCTGCCTGCAATATGGAAGACCTGGGTTTGATACCTGGGTTGGAAAGATCCCCTGGAGAAGAAAATGGCAACTCGCTCCAGTACTCTTGCCTGGAAAACTCCATGGATGGAGGAGCCTGGAATGCTACAGTCCATGGAGTCGCAAAGAATTGGACACAACTGCACGACTTCACTTTCACTCTCACTTCACACCCAAATTACTAGAGCTCCAAAAAACATCTAGGACAAATCACCATTCGACTTTGGCCCAAATGCTGAACCAGAGGTTACTCCTTTAAACAGCATTCTCTCCATGATATTTCACAGAGTTAGAACACTCTCCTGTATTGAGCCAACATCTCTTTTAGCCAATTTCCTACTCATAGGAGCTTGGGAGATAAAACATTATAAATATGGATTTAAAAAAAAGACAAATAAAAGGACAGTATATCAATCTATATCGGTATGTTTACAGATCTGGATCTTCATGAATGCATCTAGTCTAATTATAATGCCTAAATTCTTGCCTTTTTTTTTTTTTCCCTGCAACTCTCCAAATTTTACAAGGATCAGCATCTTTGTGGTGTGGCTTCAAAATTCAGGCATTGTGCTACTGTGGGTTTGTCTCAAAAGCAGAGAAAGTAATTCAGCTTCTCTAGATCCACCAGGAACCCTCATTTATTTTTTTTAAGAGCTGATTTTATTTTTATCTTGGGTCTAACATTAACAGGATTAGGGATTCTCCCATTCTACTCAAGAGTTTTCTTGCCAGGATTCCAGAGCCTTGTAGCTTTTTCCAGAGTGGAGATGGTGAATTACATATGTGGGGATGCCAATGGTCCGTGACACTCCTACAGTCATAGTATCTCTCTGATTCATTGCCTGTTCATATAGGATAGTCACTCATTTCTCATTTACTCAGCTAGTATTTGTTGAGAGTCCATGAGTGGTGCTTGCACTCTTCCTCGGGAAACTCTAAATATCCTCTTTAGTCTGATATGTTATGGCCAGGGGACCCTCAACGAAGGTGGAGTGGTTCCAGGCTAGTTGTGGAGGCTCAGAGGACCTGGATTGGACTTCAGTGGGATTTCCCCCCTGGGTTAGAATCCCCAGTGACTTTACTCTCTATCTCTCTGACTGCCATGCTGGTCTTGGTCCCTACAAGAGCCTTGTGAAGGATGCTGGCATCCCCTTGGTTCATGGTACCCATATCACTGAGGAAGTGATGAATGCAGCTCTGAAGGTTTGGAATTCAGACTTGGACAGGGAAGAGAGTGGCAGACAGAGCAGTAGGGCGAGGCGGGGACTGCCAAATTCTTAGAGTTTCTGGGGGGGGGATGCCCTTCTGCCACCTCAGTGATCCTCTTTCACTGAATACTCTGAGCTCTTGGCTGTCTTGTCATACAGGACAGTGCATACTGGGCTTTGGGAAGGGTGGTGGTATTTTAAGGAGCTTCCTTTTTTATTTACCACCTGGCCCAGTTCAGCTGGTAAAGAATCCAACTGCCATACAGTAGACCCGGGTTTGATTCCTGGCTCAGGAAGATCTCCTGGAGAAGAGATAGGCTACCCATTCCAGTATTCATGGGCTCCCCTGGTGCCTCGGATGATAAAGAATCTGCCTGCAATGTGGGAGACCTGGGTTAGATCCCTGGGTTGGGGAGATCCCCTGGAGGAGGGCATGGAAACCCACTCCAGTATTCTGGCCTGGAGAATCCCCATGGACAGAGGAGCCTGGCAGGATCCAGTCCTTGGGGTCCAAAGAGCTGGACCTGACTGAGTGGCTAGGAACAGCACAGCTCTTGGTTCTAAGGTCATTTTCCAACAGCTGCTCTGTATCTCTGCTCTTTCTCACACGGAATTTGCAGGTGAATTGATTTCCTCAGCAATCTTAGAGTGCAAACTGAAGGTGCAGTGTTTTGTGCTAAGTGCTAGATCTTGTTGGGGTAGTGAGAGGGGAGAAGCCTGGACTATATTTAAGTGAAGATGGGAAGTCCCTCGAGTTGGCTGACTCTGGGTTTATCACTGCTGTGTAGCTGTTCCAAACAGAACCTCCACTTTCAATGTTCGTTTCCCTAATGTTGAAACACACACACACTCTGAGATATTACAGGGCTTAACTTGTGTCAGGAATGGAATTGGGAACTTTTCCCCAAGGAAAAGTCAAGCACTGAAGGCAAAAACTCAGGAAACAGGAAAAAGAAAAGGAAAGGAACCCAGCTTACAAGCTGGAAAACTCAATGTTGCTCTCTAATTAGATGACTGAAAACAAGTGATAGCTACGATTAAGGCCATGTGAGGGACAGGATACCACGGCGTATAAGGGTCCTGAATCAGGAGGTGGGAAGCCTGAGACTGGCAGTTCTGTGAGATTTGAGGTGAACAAGCAAAGGGGTAATTATATAAGCTTGAAAACTGCGCGCCTGTCCTCCGAAGGCCACACAGGGCGGCTCTGTAGTCACCGTGTTGGACCCTGACTCCCTGCTTGTCTGAGTTGCTCAACATGGCACTGCCTCTGTCCTGCCCTCCGTCAGTACAGCTGTTCCCGTAACACTGTTCTCACAGGGTTGTGAGGTGGGGACTGTTCATGGCAGGCCAAGCCCCTGGCATGGTGGGCAGTGCTTCTTACACGTTAGCTATTATTATCTAGGTTTCTGTAACCCAGAACAGTACTTGGCTCATAGCTGACATTCATTCAATAAATGCTTGTTGATTAAGTGAACATTTATGATGTTTTAATAAAAGTTTCCTTTTCATTTAACAACTTCCCTCCTTTGCTGATAATGTTATTTGATGCCTTATAAAGACATATGAAAAACTTTGGAGTAAGAGTTCTGAAAATAATACAGGATCAAATGTGTAAGAGGGTAAATACAAATATTTTCTCTTAAATCTGACTATGATAAGCAGTTTTAAATTAAAAAAAAAATTCCCTTCCATATACTTCATCATTTTGCAACTATAGCTTAGTGTTTAATTAGCCATATTTCTCTGCAGCTCTGCTTCATTTCCTATATTTAATAAAAAATGGCAGCATTCTTTCTCTCACTGAAGCCAGAAATCTGGGTGTTATCATTGTCTCTTCTCTTTCCCTGGTTCCCACCCATTCATGTTCCTTGATACAGCCATGTTCGTTTCATCTCCTGATGAGCTTCCGAATCTGTTCTTTGTACCTCTCTCTGCTCTTATTTTATTAGTCCAGCTACTGTCATCTCTTGCGTAAATTAATGTCACAGTGCCTTGATGATAATTAAGGGAAAGTCTTCTAGGAATGTCCAAGGCAACCAGTGTTTGAACTTGCTGCTGGCAAGCGCTCCAGTGTTCATGCACATAGCATTTATTAAAGATTTAAGCAGCTTGGATTTCTATGGGCTTGCAGAGTGTTGAGGCTTTCTTTCTTTCCTACTGAATTATGTACAGAAGACTGCTGCTGAAGCTAGTTGGATGTTCATTTTCAGGTGAAGTTTTTCTGAAGTTTGCTGTTATCATGGAGGCATATTAATTCCAAGGAAATAAAACTTCTCAAGAGTACAGAAGATCTAGCTGTGGAAAAATCCAACATAGTAAGATTTTTATGTATATTAGAAAATCATGGCTTATTCAATCCAAATTTAGTTAGCAAAGCCCACATGTATCCCGAGGCTATTCTGCTTAGGGCAGTTGATATCCTATGTGGTAGAAGTCATATAGGATTATAGAATCAATCTTTCAGCATTCACAGGCTAAAAGTTTCTACATTGATTAGGAAAACTGAAGTTTAAATGGAGTAATAGTTTCAAATCAGCTGTCTAAGGGATGACTTTACCAGACTGGGGACAGGCATATTTACCATATTTGGGCAAGCTTACCAGAATGATTACCCTGGCTCTGGCGGCTCAGATGATAAAGAATCTGTCTGTAATGCTGGAGACCCAGGTTCAATCCCTGGGTCGGGAAATCCCCTGGAGAAGGGAATGACTGCCCACTCCAGTATTCTTGCCCGGAGAATCTCATGGACAGAGGAGCCTGGCAGGCTACAGTCCATAGGGTTGCACAGAGTTGGACACAACTGAAGTGACTTAGCACACACATACTCCCATATACAGATTATTAAACTTTTGTTTGATTTTCCCCTGTTTTTAAAAAATAGCAACAAAAAAGAACTGATTTTGGTACTGATGTCCTTAAAACCAAAGGCTCACATCCATTTGAACCTGGCAGGTCTTCCTCCTGAAGTCCAGCTTCAAGCATCATCAGGCTGGTCACTCCTGTGGGGATATTGTTGCCTGAGATGAGGGTTATCAACTCTTCTGTTTCAGAAGGAAAAGGAGGGATCTGTTTTGTTCATAAGCGCCTGGATAGAGTTGAAGAAGAGATGAGAATAGAGGGAAACATGGAGTCTAGTTTGTCTATGAAAGACTATAAGTTTGGGCAGGAAAGAATGATAGGGCCCAGGTAACATTAGAAGCCAGGTGAGCATCCATCTTCCTCTCCTCACTATGAGGACCGCAGGATAGACTGCCTCCCCAGATCCTCCTGGTGCCCCTAGCCAAGCACAGTGGAGAGGGGCAGAGCATCAGGGGAGAGGATGGCTCCAGAGAGTTGGTGATGTCATGGTGGCCCTGAAGACATGGCAGTGGGTCATTTTTCCACCTGGCTCCGAGGACAGGCCTTGCAGAAAGGCTGGAGTGAGGAACTGAAGTGGTTGGTTTTTGTCCTTTTTGGATGTGAAGAGTGACATCCGATCATTCCCCTGAAATAATATGAGGGAGGCTTCAAAGGAATCTTGAGTGCTAGTAATTCAGGCATGAATGGAAATATGACTGTATTTGCATCTATGGGCTGGTGAAACTTGCAATATTTGGAATACATACAGTCCTTTAATTCTAAAATTGTCATGATTATATTTCACAGCATTCACACAGGTGAGGCCAAAACACTACTTACCACTCATTTACAAATCAATCCCAGAACTTTCTGCTCAGGAAGGATCTCTAGGGAAAAAATCTATAGCAACCCCCGTGATTTAGAGTCAGATGGCAAAACTGGGAAGTGTCAGCTCTGTGATGTTGGTCATGTTGCTGGCAGTTAGGACTCTATCTAGATTCCCGGATCCTAGACTTAACCATTTTAGAACAGAAGGGGTGAAACAGAAAAAAAAACACAAAAAACAAACCCAAACACTAAGACATGCCACAGGCAACTTGGGTTTACACGTTAGAATGCCCAGAAAGTCACATTTTAACACGAGTGTTGTACCAAATCCATCAGTAGCTTTCTAGTCGTGTGAATATTCCATATGTACATTTAAGAAAAAGGTTCTGGAGTTTCAGTTCTATCAGGGATGGACAGGAATTGTGTCTCTGATTGCTCTGGCTTTGGTGTCTCCTCCCTGTAGGATTTATTATGGGAGAAATTTACTGGTGGCTTTGGTGTTGGAGGGAGCATTAGTCAGATCACTCCTATCTCGGAGCCTCTGGCTGCTTCCTCTAACTGTAAATATTCTTCCTCTAAATCATTCTAAAACTATCTCTTCCTCATCTTTTAAGTCTCAGCTCAAGAATCTCCTATCTTGAGAAGCAGCTGCTCCTCTCCCTCCCCTCTCCAGGCCGGCTATCTTTAACCTGTGAAGTGAAAAGTCAATGTGTTAGTTGCTCAGTTGTACAGATCTTTGTGACCCCAAGGACCATAGCCTGCCAGGCTTCTCTGTCCATAGGATTTCCCAGGCAAGAATACTGGAGTGGGTTGCCATTCCCTTCTCCAGGGGATCTTTCTGACCCAGGTATCGAACCTAGATCTCCCACACTGTAGGCAGATTCTTTACTGTCTGAGCCACCAAGGAAGCCCTATCCCTATCCTGCTGCTGCTAAGTCACTTCAGTCNATTGTCAAAAAAAGAGCAATGCTGCCCTAATGCCAAGTCAGAGATGCAGTTATACAGTTTTCTCCATAGAACTGGATAATAGATGAGGGAGTGCATCTAGCTAGCAAAATGAGATCAGGAGCATCATGGAAATAAAGACTGAAAAGTGCCTTAACAGCTTTCAGATCCACAGATGGCAAATCAAGGGAAAGATCTGTTTATCACCCTCCGAACGCTCTGTCAAGTGTACATCGAGGGCTTGGCAGTTTCCGATGGCGGTGGCTGCACTTGAGGAAGCCTCACTGGAACACTTGGCTCTCGGATCCGAAGCTCTTCCGGTGTTTCTCTGCAGGACAGGGGAGCTGCCTTCCTGGTTACATAGCTTCTGGACAATAAACTGGGAAGACATTGTGCTTGGCCCAGAGTGCCTGAAGGCATACAGGGCAGCATCAGATCTCTATAAGAACGCATTGGAGATTGTTATGTCATATTCTCAGTATCATAAAGTCTTGCATAAACAGCTTGCTATAGGATATTACAGATACTTTTTATTGTTTGGGCTCTTTCTGTTGACAATTCAGTGTATATAATACATGTTAACCGTGCAGGTTGGCTACCATTTTTTTTATGCTGTGAAAATGCAAGTCAATTTAATGAATTCTATAATGAGTTAGCACTCCAATGCATGCTCTTATATTTTGCATATGTTATATTTTTAGATATCTATTGTTCCCTATTTGTTTGCATTATCTACATTTCAAGAGTTTTATGAAAAAAAAAAAAAATCTACAATCCAGGCATTTCTTTTCTAGCTGTGAGGAGCATCTCTCTTCTTTTTCCTTCTCTTCCTCTTCTGTCTCCCTTATTCTGGTTTTCTTTCTCTGTTAAACCAGTTTGTGCTTATTTCAATCCTTTAAAATCCCACATTTAATTTGAAAAAATTTTAAAAAATGTTTCTCAGAAAATGTTTGCTTGAAAAAATGCAGAAATATACTTGATAGTATTTACCTATCTATAAAATAATTTCATTTATAACATGAATCTATACTATGTGTCCAGTTATAATATGGATCAAACCATATCTCATAAAACATAATTTATGGTGAAAACCTGATATGAGCATTTGGCCTCTAAGGCAAGTGACAACTCTGCCTTCTAACTTCTAAATAGCAGAAGTCTTAACAGCTCTGGCTTCACTGAGCTTCAAAGACAAATATATCTGATGATAAAGATTTTTGATCCTACCTCCTTGAATCACCATTGGATCAGAGGGATCTCAAAAAAGAGAGTAGCTGGTTAAGTTTTTTTAAAAAAATTTATTTATTTGGGTGTGCTGGGTCTTAGTTGTGGCATGCAGAATTGTTAGTTGTGGAATGTGGAATCTAGTTCCCTAACCAGGGATTGAACCTAGGCCCCGTGCATTGGGAGCATGGAGTCTTAGCCACGAGACCACCAGGGAATTCCCTGATTATTTTTTAAGGAGTCTAGTCTATATACATGGATGAGCAAACATTTTATTTGAGTAGGGACAGGCTTTGGAGCTGTGTGAACTGGAGTCCAAATTCTGGCTCTTCTATTTACTAGGTCTTGAATGACTTTATTTAAATTTCTCAGAGTCTATGTTGGTGGAGAGCAGTAGTAAGCAACTTGTCCAATTATTGTAAGAACTAGGAATGTATACAGAAACTGCTTTGTGGCCTGGCACCCAGTAGGTATTAATAGATGGTAGCTATTAGCAATATCTACTTGGAAACAAGTGAAATGGAGTGCATTAAGAATCTGGAAACTTCTGCTTTTTTGTTGTTGGTCACTCAGTCATGTCTGACTCTTTGTGACCCCATGGACTGTAGCCCTCCAGGCTCCTCTGTCCATGCGATTCTCCAGGCAAGAATACTGGAGTGGGTTGCCATGCCCTCCTCCAGAGGATCCTCCAGAACCAGGGAATGAACCTGGGTCTCCTGCATTGCAGACAGATTCTTTACCATCTGAGCCACCAGGGAAGCCCACATTTATAATATGTGTGAGATGGAACTAAGAATGCAAATACAACGCACAGCACACATGCACAGACACATACACGCACACACATTCTCAGCTGGAGTTTGTTCCTGAGACATCAGATTCAAGAAAACCTCTTTGAGCCTTTCAGCCTTTGGCTTCCCAGTGAAAAAGGGTGTTAGTCACTTAGTCATGTCAGACTGTTTGCGACCCTATGGACTGTAGCCCACCAGGCTCCTCTGTCCAAGGAATTCTCCAGGCAAGAGTTCTGGAGTGGGTAGCCATTCCTTCCTCCAGGGGATTTTCCTGACCCAGGGATCAAACCGGGTCTCTTGCATTGAAAGCAGATTCTTTATCGTCTGAACCACCAGGGAAGCGTACTTCCCAGTGAAGGTACAGCTGTCTTGTATTTTATATAATGCTTCATCAAGTACAAAGAATGTGCTTACAAGTATTAAAAGATTAACGTGTGCTCCCAAATAACCTCTATTTGGGACCATGTGTATTCCTACTTTTAATTTTTTAGTGAAAGTCACTCAGTTGCGTCTGACTCTTTGTTACCTCATCGACTGTAGCCCATGAGTCTCCTCTGTCCGTGGGATTCTCCAGGCAAGAATATCGGAGTGGGTTGCCATGCCCTCCTCCAGGGGACCTTCCTGACCCAGGGATCGAACCCAGGTCTCCTGCACTGCAGGCAGATTCTTTACCATANATTTTTTAGTGAAAGTCACTCAGTTGCGTCTGACTCTTTGTTACCTCATCGACTGTAGCCCATGAGTCTCCTCTGTCCGTGGGATTCTCCAGGCAAGAATATCGGAGTGGGTTGCCATGCCCTCCTCCAGGGGACCTTCCTGACCCAGGGATCGAACCCAGGTCTCCTGCACTGCAGGCAGATTCTTTACCATATGAGCCACCAGGGAAGCCCTCTTTCTTTCTTAAGGTTATGATAATTTCTTTTCCTTCCTTTTTCTTTTTTTATGACTTGGGGTACAAAAATAGATGTGCATGAAGCAATTTTTCTTCACAGGCCTATTCACACACATACTGGGCAGGACAAGAGAGGGAAAATGGGATCGTGGCTGGCCCCCTGAATTCTCATGCTTTTATTCCAGGCATGAGGGAGTCATTTCCCCATTCCACTCTCTTGGAACTCACAGAAAAAAGAGAATGAAAGTCCAAGAGGGTTACTGTATTTGAAACAATTCAAAAAGTGTTTGGGTACATTTTTGACTGTTCTTACTACCATAAAGCTTCCTCTTTTTTTCACAGTTGGGAAAGTATACATATTTTATTGCAACTTAGAGAATAACAACAATAAGTAATAAAATCACAGTCCTCTACATATGTTGTGAGAAGTGGCTGGGGGTTCTCTGTGTCAATCCTTTAATCAAATCATGGAATCTCTGCCTTGACTGTCAAGGGAGTCATGTGATAAGATTATTATACATTTTAGCAAATTCTGACTCTGGATGAGGTTAAAGATTTATTAGGAAGGTTTAACTGAAAAGGAAGCCTGGACTTAGAACACAGATACATTTGAAAAGATCTGCCTCTTATTACCTATGTGACCTTGGGTAAATTATTCAGTGCTCTTTTACTCATCTTTATAATGGAGATTAAAACTACTTACACTTAAAATTTTTATATGGCTCAGGTGAGACAGCCCATGAAGCAGTAAGAACAATATTTATCTAGCTCAGAGTAGGTGTTTGACAAGAGGTAAACTTCCTTCCTCTTTCCCTCACTTTATTTTTAGAAAGAGACTAGTCATCTTGCCCACTTGTGTTCGGATGAGTATTTGCATTTGTGACTGTCAAGTGAAACGATATGCAAGCACTTTGTAAATGTAAAGCACAATATGAAACAATGAAGATGGCCAATTTTATGACCCAGGATATGACAAGCTTGTTTATTTATTTTTTTTCTTTATTTTTATTATTATTATTTTTTATTTGACTTTACAATACTCTATTGGCTTTGCCATACATCAACATGAATCCACCACAGGTGTACACAAGCTCCCAATCCTGAATCCCCCTCCCACCTCCCACCCCACAACGTCTCTCTGGATCATCCCCGTACACCAGCCCCAAGCATCCTGCATCCTGTATCGAACATAGACTGGTGATTCGTTTCTTATATAATAGTATATATGCTTCAGTGCCAGTCTCCCAGATCATCCCGCCCTCTCCTACTCCCTCTGAGGCCAAAAGTCCATTCTCTATGTCTGTGTCCTTTTGTTGTCTCACATACAGGGTCATCATTACTATCTTTAAGTTGATGAAGGTTTCAAATTGACTTTGACTCCCTTTGAAAGTCACTAGTCACGGAGAGGTGAGTAGTTTCTGTGCCCTACGTATTCTGAGTCCAATAGTGTTCTTCCCAATTCTTGTCTTCCTGGAACCTAAGAATGTGAAGAATAGGGTCTTTAGAGATGTGCCCTGATAGCTCAGTTGGTAAAGAAACTGCCTGCATTGCAGGAGATCCCAGTTCGATTCCTGGGTCAGGAAGATCCACTGGAGATGGGATAGGCTACCCACTCCAGCATTCGAGGGCTTCCCTGGTGATTCAGCTGGTAAAGAATCTGCCTGCAATGTGGAAGACCTTGGTTCGATCCCTGGGTTGGGAAGATCCCTTGGAGAAGAGAAAGGCTACCCACTCCAGTATTCTGGCCTGGAGAATTCCAGGGACTGTATAGTCCATGGGGTTGCAAAGAGTCAGACACGACTGTGTGACTTTCACTTCGCTTTAGTTATAGTGAAGTCTTACTAGTTTAGGATGGCTTCTAATCCAGTGACTTGTACTCTTACAAGAAGAGAAAACAGATACAGATACACATAGAGGAGAAAGCCATGTGAACAAGGAGGCAGAGATTAGGGGAGATACATCTGAGAATTAAGGAGTACCGAGAATTGCCAGAAACTGATAGAAGCTGGATGGCCTCCTGGGTGGCTCAGTGATAAAGTATCCACCTACTAATGCAGGAGGTGTGAGTTCAATCCCTGGGTCGGGAAAATCTCCTGGAGAAGGAAATGGCAATCCATTCGAGACACTCCAGTATTCTTGCCTGGGAAATCCCATGGACAGAGGAGCCTAGTGGGCTACAGTCCGTGTGGTCTCAAAGAGTCAGACATGACTAAGTGTCCACCACCACCACCATCACCAATAGAAGCTGAAAGAAGAAAGGAAGGATGCTCTCTTTAGAGCATGGCCCTGTTAACACCTTGATTTCAGACTTCCAGCTTCCAGAACTGTGAGAGAATAAATTTCTGTTGTTTCAAGCCATTCAGTTTGTGATATTTGTTACAGGTGCCCTAGGAAGTCAGTACACCATACCTCACTCTTTTTATTGGTTAGATTTTTTCAGAATGTAAATGATGTAAAGTTATTGCTTTCACTTGAAAATAAAGATTGAAAGTAAGAGGTCTTAGGACTTGATGGAAATCCTGTTATGTGTGGAATTAAATCTGACATCGCCTATATCTAAGATCTCCCAAAGTACTGACTGTTTTTGGAAATCCCCCAAAGAAGTTGGGTTGAACTCTGAGTTGAGACAGAGCTTTGAGCTTCTTGTGAAAATCAGTCTTATTGATTTGCTAATTAAGTGAAATTACATAGATCAAAAAGGGGAGGGTGGAGTGGGGAAGGGGGAAAACTAATGAAACTTGAGAGATTTTCATAATGGAATTCTCATTTTTAGAATTAAAATTATGTTGGGGTCTTGACCATGGCCACTTAACTGATTTGAGAGTTGTATTTTACTTCCCAGAACATTCTGGGCCAGCATGTAGGCTGTAGAAGGCAGGCAAGCTTACTCTGTGACTGTGTTAGTGTTTTTGGCAAAAGACTTTATTTTCTTTTTGGTGGACCCTCCACCCTCACACCAAGTGTAGGGTCTCTTGCAGGCCTCTGGTGAACATTTGTTGAGTCAGTGCGAGGTTGGATATAGAGACTGGACAACCAAATTGCATTGATTCTTCCTGTGGGAATTGAACCAAGCATCTAGAACACTTGAGGAACTGTTCTACAGGGTTTGGTGAGGTGTGAATCTGTGTAGTCTTTCCATGTTTCCCCAAGCTCAGCCTCACAAGTGCCTCTGGTTAGTACGAAAGCTGTTTCTCTTCTCAAAAAAAAAAAAAAAAAAAGTGCATTATAATGCTTCCCCGTGTAACTTAAAGCCACTCCTGGTTATGACCTACATCTACAAAGAAGCAAAGTTGAAGTTAAATATTCCCAAAATCAATAGTATAATGAGCCAAACAGTATTTTGTCTGCAGACTTGTTTTTCCATCTAGAGGATCTTTCTGTTTAAAACGGGCACTAGTTAGTGTGGTCCTCTGGCTAATTAAGATCCCTGTGCAGTGCTGGGACCTGGGCAATCCGAGGAACGGCTTGTGCTTTTCTACATGAAGGGACAAATTTGCATCATTTTTAAGACTAGGCAGCATGGTTTGAGACAGGGGTGCTGAAAGGTGAAGGAATGATTTGATGATTTCAGGACAGAGCGGAGAGAAATCCGGTGTTTGTGACCTCTGTTCTCTCCTAATGTGGCACAGTATTTTAAAAGCCAAGGCCCGAAGCTGCCTGTGATGGTCATCTTAGTACAGCTGCATCTGAACCAGTGGGGAACCTGAATTTTATCACATGCAATCTCTGCACATTACAGAGGGGAACACACCTGTCACAGAAGGGACTAACTACTAGCAGTGGTTTCAAGGTCCTTTGTCATAAACTTGCAATAGGCTTGACTTTCTTCATCATGACACATGTTTGCCTTTTATTTGAAAGCAATTTTAATTTCTACTTAATAAGCATTGAAGAGGTTATCCATTAGTAATCATCTTTTTTGAAATTTAATTCTATTTTATATTGGAGTATTATTGATTTACAGTGTTGTGTTTCAGGTATACTGCAAAGTGATTCAGTTATACATATCCATATGTTCTTTTTTAGATTCTTTCTCCATATCGGTTATTACACATATTGAATAGAGTTCTCTGTGCTATACAGTAGGTCCTATACCTGTTTTATATATTGTAGTGTATGTGTTAATCCCAAACTCTTAGTTTATCACAATCATCAAAAAGTCTACAAATAATAACTGCTGGAGAGGATGAGGAGAAGAAAGTAGGCATGAGTGTAAATTGGTACAGCCAGTATGGAGAACAGTATGCAGGTTCCTTAAAAAACTAAAAAGAGAGTTACCATATGATCTCACGACACTGCTGCTGCTGCTGCTAAGTCGCTTCAGTCGTGTCCGACTCTGTGCTACCCCATAGATGGCAGCCCACCAGGCTCTGCCATCCCTGGGATTCTCCAGGCAAGAACACTGGAGTGGGTTGCCATTTCCTTCTGCAGTGCATGAAAGTGAAAAGTGAAAGTGAAGTCGCTCAGTTGTGTCTGACTCAGCGACCCCATGGACTGCAGCCCACCAGGCTCCTCCATCGATGGGAGTTTCCAGGCAAGAGTACTGGAGTGGGATGCCACTGCCTTCTCCAACACTACTTCTGAGCATATATCTGGAGAAAACCATAATTCAAAAAGTTACATGCACCTCAGTGTTCATTGCAGCATGAGTTACAATAACCAAGACATGGAAGCAACCTAAATGTCCATCAACAGATAAATGCATAAAGATGTTGTATAGATATACAATGGGATATTACTCAACCATAAAAGAGAATAAAATAATGCTATTTGCAGCAACATGGATGGACTTAGAGATTATTGTACTAAGTGAAGTAAGCTGGATAAATTAGCAGCCATCTTTAAACAAGGTTAACTTGAAAATCCATCAGAGAGTACAAAATAAAAGATTAATGTATTTCTTGAGCACAGGATAACATAAGCCAGAGGTCAAATCATAGAATAGGATAACAACAGTAACAACTCCATATAGCATCTCAAGGGGATAAACAATAACAACAATAGCTCACATTTATCTGAGGCTTACTGTGCACCTGCGCTCTGGGTGCTTTACATGAATAAGCTCCTTTAGCTACTCAAGGATATTCAATGTACCCCAATTGCTATTCTTTTCATTTCATAGAAAATTGCTGCTCAGATCGGTTCAGTAACTTGACAAAAGGTCACAGAACAGATGTGGGTTTCCAATTCAGTGCTGTCTGGGTGCATACATTTATGCTCATCATGACTTAAAGATTTGCTGATCTTTGTCTAGTTTCCATGTATCATGTTCGGAACAGTCCTAAAATAGCATAAATATTGCTTAAACAGATTAGCTATTTGGTTGTCAAGAATGGAGGAAAACCTCATAAGGCCCAGATAAACAAAAAAATCTCTTTGGTTGATTTCATATTTCAGTTCAGTTCAGTTCAGTCGCTCTGTCGTGTCTGACTCTTTGCGACCCCATGAATTGCAGCACGCCAGGCCTCACTGTTCATTACCATCTCTCGGAGTTCACTCAGACTCACGTCCATCGAGTCCGTGATGCCATCCAGCCATCTCATCCTCTGTCATTCCCTTCTCCTNTGTCGTCTCCCGAGAGATGTGTATAAGAGACAGTCCCTGCCCAGGGTCTTGACGCTGGGGTTTTCTGCCCTCTGCAGACAGCTGGCAGACAAGCTCCCCCCATTTCCTTCCTTCTTTCCTCAAATGTCAGTGTTTCCATGAAACCTGTCCTGAGCTATTTAACATGGCAGCCCCACCCACTCCCTATTTCCTTTCTTGAGCACTTCCCACCAATTGGCCGGCTGGCTAGTTCCCTTGTTGGTTACTCTGTGTCCTTCGCAGCAGTGCGAGCTCCACAAGGGGGAGCTTTGAACTGCTTCCCTCTCTGAGGGCTCTGCAGAGCCTAGAGCGGTGCCTGCCACACAGCCAGTGTTCTACAAGGATTTGCAGAAGAGAGGGAAGGAGTGTTGGAGGAGCCGAACTCATGGACACGGGGCCTGAGAGGACACGATCCACCTCCAGTTCAGGGAGGCTTTAGCAGAGGAGGGGTCATGTGGGCTGGGGGGCAAGTTCAAGTAAAATCTCCATGGGGATAGAAGATGTACATGAGGAAGACTCACCTGGAGGGGACAAGCTGGAAGAGCAGTCAGGGGCAGGGAGACAGCTAGGGCGCATCCCCCTTGGTCTAGACCAGAGGCAGTAATGTTTGAACAGACGGAGGAGCAGAAGGGACCCGTTGATGAGACTGCGCATCATGGGCAGCCCCGTCGGGCAGGGCAGCGGGGGAGTCTGCTGAGAGTATTTTCTGTCCTTCCAGGGTCTGGTGTGAACGCGTTCAAGGCGCCAGAGCATCTGATGGTGGGGTCTGGAGAGTTTCAGGTGATTAATTGTACTGCCAGTTGCACGGACCCCNTAGTTCATCAGGCACTCTATCTATCATATCTAGGCCCTTAAATCTATTTCTCACTTCCACTGTATAATCATGAGGGATTTGATTTAGGTCATACCTGAATGGTCTAGCCGTTTTCCCTACTTTCTTCAATTTAAGTCTGAATTTGGTAATAAGGAGTCCATGATCTGAGCCACAGTCAGCTCCTGGTCTTGTTTTTGTTGACTGTATAGAGCTTCTCCATCTTTGGCTGCATAGAATATAATCAGTCTGATTTCGGTGTTGACCATCTGGTGATGTCCATGTGTAGAGTCTTCTCTTGTGTTGTTGGAAGAGGGTGTTTGCTATGACCAGTGCATTTTCTTGGCAAAGAGGAGCTAATTGCATGACTGAAAGCAGAGGACTAGTCACCTGTAGAGCTGAGTATAGAAGCTGCAGCTTTAAGAGCTGTTGGAGGAACTCTGAACCTGTGGGCCAGGTAGTGGGAAGAGATAGTCTTGCTCCTCCTGGTTGCTCTCTCATACCTTCAAGATGGGGGCTCATGTGTCTTGTTCATGCTTCAAGTATTATTCATGTTATCCCAGGGATGGGATGCTAATGCTCTTGGGGTTTTAATTAAGCTGTGTTCTTTCTCCATACCTGTTTTCTGATGCTTGGATCAACGATATACATGTTTTCTGAACACATATTTTAGGAAGAGCTTTTTGGATGACTGGGCTCTAAGTTTTGGAGATGTAGAAGCAACTTCCTGAAGTTTGGTAGTGTTTTTACCCGCATCTTCTCTGCAATTTGCCAGACACTGTAATATTTGAGAAGGTGATTATGAATATATAATTCACAACCACTATTTTTGATCCATAGTACTAGCAACTGCTCAGGAAAAGCCACTGTCTCATTCTTGAAGCCTCAGTAAGACTTAGAACACCTTGAAATGCCCCGAGATTATGGTTTCAAATTAGAGTTGACTTGGGGATTTGCTGTATTTCACATTCACTTGGAAATCTCATCCTGAGGAGTCATGATCCCACTCAGGGATCCACTAGTAAGGGAGAGTAGGTTTTGATTGTCCAGCAAATGATATGAAAATTTCAAGTTTCACTAAAGCCTGAAACACCTGCTTGGGTCAATGGTGTAAACTCTTCCTCTTCAGTTGAGTAACTGAACACTTCTGAATGGACATTACTGAGAGATATGGCTTTTATATTATCATTTGTGTTTGAATGTTGTGTATATAACAACATGGTATTATTTTTGTAAGAATTAAAATCTTAAAAAGAAAAATATAAAAGTCATAAAAGACCAACTATATATGAATGTACTTTGAATAAGGTACAGTGTTAGTCACTTAGGGGTACTGCTGAATATTCTGACATGCCTTTATTTTTGCAAAATATATAACGTATTAGGGAAACAGTGACTACTGACATAAGTCATATGGTGGATATATGAATGATAGAGAAAGTGAAAGCTATAATTTTCCTGAAAGAATGTGAGTTGCTCAGCTGTGTCTGACTGCTTGCGACCCCATGGACTATACAGTCCATGGAATTCTCCAGGCCAGAATACTGGAGTGGGTAACCTTTTCCTTCTCCAGGGGATCTGCCCACCCAGGGATCGAACCCAGGTCTCCCGCTTTGCAGGTGGATTCTTTACCAGCTAGGATTCTTTACCACGAGGGAAGCTCAGGAATACTGAAGTGGGTAACCTATCCCTTCTCCAGCGAATCTTCCCGACCACTAACTTTGGATCGAAATATTCAGGGAAGGCTAGGAGGTAGGAAATGAACTGGACCTTAAATTACGAGCAATATTTAGCTGTGAGAGGCTGGAAGGTGGGAAGTACAAGATATATCAGGGAATATTTGGGGGAACAGTGATATTTGGGGGGACAGTGTTGAGTTTTCAGAGGGAGATGGGAAGGAAAGTGGGAATGTGTACTGTCTGTGCTTTAGCCTGATACCTCTTCTCCAACACAAGGCTTTGGGAAACTTCTAACATTTTATTTAAATAACATGAAGAATGTAAAGATGGCAACTGAATCCATGCCCTTCATTACTAAGGGTTCACCCTCTGCTGCATTTCATAGAAATGGCTCCCTGGCTTGGTGTCAAAGTTTTTTTTTTTTAATGTTTCTCAAACTTCCTTTCCTTCATAAGTCCTGATGGGCTCCCTGAGGCTGGTGATAAAGTGCAAACCTAGCGGGTAATAGCAGATACATCATAAATTAGCAACCAGGAGCTCAGAGAGCTGTTTGGAGCAGTCTAGAATCTGTGACCACAATTTGCAGTATCTTCTAGAAACAGATTTTTAGAGTTCATCTTCTTATTAGAGCCACACCCCATCCCCACCGCCTACCCTGCCTTGGGAATTGGAAAAAGCTGCAAATAGACTAAAATCTAAATGAAGCTTTAGAACCTATAACACACTTTGGTTAGCTGTTCAAAATAATGATGCATCATTTGGTCGCATAAAACATATGTTCCTCTTTTATGCATTTGTTCTCATTCCTCCAAGTTTTTATCTGAAAAGTTACTTCACGTATATTTGATGCCCCAGGTAGTATTTCTTAATCAGAATCTTGTGCAGATCTTTTCATGTTGAGCTTCCTTGTGATGTGGCAATACAATAATAGCACCAGTTGTTAAACACTATTTTACAAAAACCCGTTTCATCAGTTTGCTACTGCAAATTGAAACATACATGCACAGCCATGAGTTTTAATAAATGTGACATAAGTTAACAGAGCATGGAAGACAGAAGAATAGAAAATGGTGCCCCTAAATCAATTTAATGTGGTAGCAACCCCAAACAAACAACAGGTTGGGCCTCTTCAGCAAAACACACTAGAAAAACGAAGGTTGTCAGTAACTGTTCACAGTGTATTTTTCATCAAATTGCAGAGGAGATTATCTGACAGAATTAAGTACCAAGTCAGTTATGAGAAATTTGTCCTCTGGTAGCTAATGTGGAGAATATTATTTATATTAACAGGCAAAATAGGCTGGCAGTACACAAGCAATTATCTAAATTTTATGGATGTGGTTCTGCCCATGAATCTTGGTAATGATGGCATATCGCTTATGGGACTGTATTAACTTAAGGGTTACCATCATTGCATTTAATCAGGACAGTGTCCACTTAAAGATTAAGACATTAGAGCGAGAGCTGCTAACTGATAGGCAAACAGGTCCCAGTCTTCAACAACAAAAGAAACTTTCCAATTAACTATGAGCGAATGTAATTTGAATACTGGCCCCTTTTGTATTCATTAGCTGCTCCGGAACTTCTTCGTTGCTAGAAGGTTAAGGGATGTGAAATGAAAGTAGTCTCTTTTTTTTCATATGATAAAAACAATATAGATAGTCAGACTGTCAAAGGCATTGAACCTAGAAATAGAGATTCTGATTTCTATAGAGATGTAATTTCATTTCAACCTTCTTTTAATCTGAAACTTCTTCTGATATTGCAGAGTGAATCTTGGTTCTCATGTGAATGAGTTGATATTTCTAAAATATAAACTTACATAATTGAATCAAATGAGAACTACAAATCCAGGAATCAGATACTTTTCTGCCTTTGTTTTGTCAAAACTATCACGTAAAAATATTTACTAAATTAAAAATACTCAAATGAATTTCTGTAATTTTATCATAATCTTTGTTCGATAGGCTATTTCCATTCTCCTTTTCTCCAAAATTTGAAAAATGTATCATTGTCATAGACTTACAAAAGTGATTAAAACTTTTATTAGCTGATAAAAATGTTTTACCAGGCCACTGGAATAAAGAATACCCAGAGAGGAAAGAGATCAATTCATTCTCAGCATAAATGTTATTTACTTCAAGTTAATGTTTAAGCTATTATAATAACAGACTGAAGTTAAAAAATACCATTTGAACTAGGCATTAGAAAAAATAGGCACTTTCTTTCAGATTCATTTCCTAGTTTGACTTGCCAATATATCTGGTTTCCATCTTTGTCATTAAAAATACTATAGTGTTAATTTTTATCTAAAATACTTGTGGTATGCTGCATCATTGGCCTGAATTCTCCATCTTTCCCTACAGCACTCCCTTTGTTATTTAATATTTTTTAAATTTTATATTAATTATTTAATTTGGGGGGCATGCCACATGGCTTGTGGGATCTTTGTTCCCCAATCAGGTATTGAACCTGTGTCTCCTGCTTTGGAAGCATGGAGTCCTAACCACTAAACCACCAGGGAGGTCCCTGTCATTTAATGATACAGTCCACTTCCACTGAGAGTGGGATGTAATTCCTTGTACCTGGATTCTACTACATGACTTAGTTTGGCTAATAGGGTACAGGAAGGGTATGTCAATCTTGTGTATTTCTGATGGCAATCCACTTCTCTGTTGCCATGAAACCATCCCTGGAATCACCTGCTGGAGAAGAAGAGACCCATGGAACAGAGCTGAGTAATTCCAGTCATCCCAGCCATGGCCAGCTGTTATCAGCCAATAGCCAGTGATGCAGACATGTGAGCAAGCCTGGCTGAGACCAGCAGAGCCATCTAGCCAACCTCCAGCTGACGCAGGCTTAACCAATAAATGCTTACTGCTGATTGTTACTGAGGTTTTTATAGCTGTTTGTTATGCAGTGCTATGTGGCAGTAGATAGCTGATACAATATTTACGCTGATTTATTCTCAGAGGTAAAAATCTGCTGGCTTGTATATTTTCAGTAGTGGAGATGTATTTCTCTAAGCTGGTTACTTTTTTTCCTAAAGGTTCTCCTAGTAGTAAAATTCAGGAGCAGAGTGATTGGCACATGAGGTCACAGAAAGGTGATAAGCCCTGTAAGGTTCAGTAGCTCATGAACCAGGTGAAGATGTACTTCATAACCTTGACTTCTTTTACCTGGTGTTACCAACTTTACTTCCCTCCCTTTCTTGCTTCAGTTTTTCCCTTGATTGCTTAGCAAATATTAATTAAACATTTGTTTACTGTCTCCTATGTGTCATCGTGGGGCTGTGCAGACTAGACTGAGGGAGGGTGTGCAAAGAGCACTTTAGACCAAT
This sequence comes from Neotragus pygmaeus, assembly GCA_006410875.1. Classification (NCBI taxonomy): domain Eukaryota; kingdom Metazoa; phylum Chordata; class Mammalia; order Artiodactyla; family Bovidae; genus Neotragus; species Neotragus pygmaeus. The sequence goes on from SJYV01029990.1 coordinate 3,268,185, forward strand.
TAAGAAGAAATAATTTAGGTAAAGCATCAATTTGGGGCTATTTGCTTAATATGCCCAAATATTTACATGCAATTCTTGCAGCAGAAGAAAGAAAAAGGAATAAACTGGACCTGTTACATGGGGCAAAGGAGACAGTTCTGTAGATCCCCTGTCAAATGCAANCCCAGGGATCGAACCCAGGTCTCCCGCTTTGCAGGTGGATTCTTTACCAGCTAGGATTCTTTACCACGAGGGAAGCTCAGGAATACTGAAGTGGGTAACCTATCCCTTCTCCAGCGAATCTTCCCGACCACTAACTTTGGATCGAAATATTCAGGGAAGGCTAGGAGGTAGGAAATGAACTGGACCTTAAATTACGAGCAATATTTAGCTGTGAGAGGCTGGAAGGTGGGAAGTACAAGATATATCAGGGAATATTTGGGGGAACAGTGATATTTTGGGGGACAGTGTTGAGTTTTCAGAGGGAGATGGGAAGGAAAGTGGGAATGTGTACTGTCTGTGCTTTAGCCTGATACCTCTTCTCCAACACAAGGCTTTGGGAAACTTCTAACATTTTATTTAAATAACATGAAGAATGTAAAGATGGCAACTGAATCCATGCCCTTCATTACTAAGGGTTCACCCTCTGCTGCATTTCATAGAAATGGCTCCCTGGCTTGGTGTCAAAGTTTTTTTTTTTTNATAAAGCCACTTCTCTGCAGCTGAGATGAATCACTGCATTCATAAGGCACTTGAGAATTACTGTTGTTTACAGAAGCCATCACCAACAGTAGGGTTTAAGAATACCCTGCAGTTAGAACACAAATACATTTACAATGAGGAGTGATGGAAAATAGCTCTAACCAGTTTATGTGTGAAAGTCTTCTTAACACATCCAGTGTACTCGAGCTAGGTCTAGGGGAGGACATTCTACCAATGGAGAGAAAATGTAGAGTGTAGATGTTTGACTAACGTCCAAATTCCTGCAAAGGCACTTTCAAACTTTCTAACTTTCACGGCAGTTTTGGATTTACAATATAATATAAAAACCTGGGCAGTGGAAACCATGAGAAAATAAAAGTTTCTTTCACTACTTCAAAGGCTTAGAGTTTATATTATCATTTAAGACAAGATACAAGTCAAGGGGATGAGGGTGTGGAGTGCTGATTGGAGAATTGTCAGCTTAGCCCTGGTGGATTGATGGGGGAGGCTCTGCCAGGTCAAGGTGAATGTATGTTCTCAGACTGGTCTGGATGGGTTCAATTTGACTTCCTGGATAAAGCGATTATTTACTTTATTAACAGAGTTTGCTTGCTATTTGATAAGCACTGTACCAAACTTGTCTGGAGGTGCCCTTGATAGATTGGTTGGGAGATTAAACATGGCAATGAGGAGAAGTCAGGAAAAAATGATGTTGGATGTAGTATATGTATAGATGAACAATCTTATCAGGCACAAAATAATACAGCAGAGATAGGAGTCAATTCATTGAAGGTAGCTCAAGTGAGTGGGCCTTCACGCAATGCTCAAGATGGAAGTGACTTGGCTAAGGGTACATGATGCAGGCTCCTGACAGGGCCATGACGTGGATATGGGGTGGAAAGCATCTTGGAGCTCAAGTAGCCCCTCATCCTGGAAGTCTTAGCAGAGCTACGATTGACTATCCAGTGTTTTATTCATGTCACTGAAGAAGGACTTTGTACTGTTATTATTTAAGAGGCAGTATTGTTGAGGACCAATTACATAGGTTTGATTACTGCCATTTACAAGTTGTGTGACTTGGGCCATATTATCAACATCTGTGTCTTAGTTTTTCCTATCTGTAAAATGGTGCTTTGTCATAGGGTCATCATGAGGATCCAAAGAGACAGGTTTAAATATCACATATAGGGACTTTCCTGGTGGTCCAGTGGTTAAGGATCTGCCTTCCAGTGCAGGGGAAATGGGTTAAACACCTGGTTGGGGAACTAAGATCCCACATGCCACAGAGCACCTAAGCCCTTGTACCATTAGTGAGGACCCAGTGCAGCCAAATTTAAAATAAAATTAAAAATAAAAGTAAAAAAAATGAATATCACATGTAGACATGCTCAGACATGGTAACTGCTCTTACATGTCAAAAACAGGGATGCTTATTCTATTCCTAGAATCCAGCACTGTGCTCTTCCCATTGCAGCCACTCAGGAAATGTTAGATGGATGTGAGAGGACTGACTGACATCAAGGGGCCAAGATCAGATGAGTGCAGTGGAAGAATAAGCTAAAAGAGCCTGCTCACTTTGCTTAGTCTCATCCTATCATCGTTTTTTACAGATGAGAAAACAGGTCTTAGTATATTCATGTTAATCTGAGCCATCGGGATGTGGTAGACAGGAGACTGATATGAAGATGAAAAATAGGGTTAGGGTGTAGAGCTGAAAGGAGTCAAGGAAATGAAGGAAGTTGGAGCAGAAGCTGTGGGTTCCTCAGACTGTGTGGCAGGGAGACCTGATCCACATATTCCAACCTGTGAAGTTGGAATATGCTCAAGAATCACACTGTGGAAGGTCCAGGAGTTCATGATTCAGGAAAGAGAAGATGAGAACATGAGATACAGATTTATGACCAGGGAATTGGTGCCAGTTATGGCCCATTAGCTGATGGCTTTGGAGGCCATCTGGGTGCACTGCCATTTGCCAATTGGATGGAAACACTAAATTTAGCGTTCTGACTTCAAGGGTTGGAGACTCACTTTGATTTTACAGGTAGACCTGCAGTGCCTCTCTGAGTTGAAAAGAGCCACTCCTGCCTGCTTTGACATGAGCAGTCTTCTTTTAAAAATAAATCCTCTCTCAGAATAGTTTAGTCTTCGTGATGGAAAAAAACAGAAGTGTGTATGTATTACCTCTCAAGGTACAGGGTACTGGGGTTATTATAACCTAGACATATTAAATGATGTTCTTGTAAATAGCTTGCACTTGTCTTTGTCAGGAAACATGACTTGGAAGGTAGTTTTGAGCTTATTATTAAATGTTGATTGTGTCCTGATTGTGTGTTCTTAACTAGAGCAGGAAATCAGTGAATGCTTATTGAGCAATGGCCTAGAACAGGGGATAAAGAGAGAATGGAAACTCTCCTCTTGATCTCACTATCTGAAAAGACAGATGAATTAAGGGAGCCCTCACTGAATTGTGCAACTCTTGATATCTCTTCGTTGTGTGTGACTGTGCAAACCAACTACAGTCTTGTGTTGACATCACTTCAATCGTCAGATCTCTAGCATTCCTGTACATCTGTACATCTCAGATTCCCTCACTTCACGAAGCTTTCCCTGAATGAAGCCGCCTTGTCTAAGCTTCTTTCATGTCCACCACAATCCCTTGATATTATATGCTGTGTATAAAAAGTAAGAACAAAGAGGGAGTCACAGCCAACTCTTGGGGTTGGTGGTTCCACAGAGGAGGTAAATCCTATTTTCCCTTATTTTGTATAGTGTGAAAGTTGCTCAGTCGTGTCTGACTCTATGCAACCCCAAGAACTATACAATCCATGGAATTCTCCAGGCCAGAATCCTGGAGTAGGTAGTCATTCCCTCTCCAGGGGATCTTCTCAACCCAGGAATCAAACCCAGGTCTCCCACATTGCAATCAGATTCTTTACCAGCTGAGATACCAGGGAAGCCCAAGAATACCAGAGTGGGTAGCCTATCCCTTCTCCAGGGGTTCTTCCTGACCCAGGAATCGAACCGAGGTCTCCTGCATTGCATGCAGATTCTTTACCAGCTGAGCTACCAGGGAAGCCCTATTTTGTATAAGTTAGATCTATTTGATTAAAACTGAAAAATCCTAGTCGGCAAATTAGTATATTTCATATTCTCTTTGTATATATATATATATATATATTTTATACTTGTATCAATCAGGGTTAGGCAGGTAACAAATGGGGAGACATAAAAGGGACTGCTTTAAAGACGTGAGCAGCATGAAGGGAACTAATGGGAGGGTGCAAAGCATAGAATAATGCCACTCACATAGCTGACGCTGCCATGCAGGGGCTGTGCAAGGTGGCTGTTTGCCAGGAGCTGTGATCTCTGCTGTAGAAATGTGGGCTTGTCCACCCACAGCATAGCCCAGGGGAGGCTAGGAAAATGACTATTCTGGTTGTCTTTTCCTCCCATCTTCTGCTGTCCTGTGACTTGGTTTTCATGGGAAGTTATAGTGACAGCAGCCCTTAATGAAGACCATAAAGGTCAGACCCATGGGGAAGTGTGGACAAGATAGAGTCTCTCTCTCAAGACAATGAGAAATATCTAGTACAGTACCTGTTACATTTCTTGGTTTGGACTCTCATATATGAACTTGTCTAATTAAGTGAAAGTGAGGGCTTCCCTGGTGGCTCAGCTGGTAAAGAAATCCACCTGCAATGTGGGGGACCTGGGTTCGACCATGGGTTGGTAAGATCCCCCGGAGAAGGGAAAGGCTACCCACTCTAGTATTCTGGCCTGGAGAATTCAAAAGAGTTGGACATGACTGAGCGAGTTACATTTCTTGGTTTGGACTTTCATATGTGAACATGTCTAATTAAGACATAGGGCATTCCCCCCCTTCCCTCCAAGACAATAGTAATGAAATATATTTCTGACTTATAAATTATCTAATTGGCTTTCTTTGCCCATATATCTTCCCTGGGTATCTCTCTGGCTATGATTTATACAGGGTCTCTCTTCTCCACATCATCTCCTTCACTTGTCTGATCCAGAGCTCTTTTTGTTTTACGCTGTCATAGCAAATTTATCATGAAGCTACTGTATGTTCTCCATGGTACAAATATATACATAAGGCTTCTTCTTTAGCTCTTTCTCTTATGGTTCAAATTAGTGCACATTATTAATTAAGCCTCAAAATACTCCAGTGAGATAGATAGCAATGCATACATAATGAGAAATATGACAGGAGACAGAAATTTATTAAGATGATTAAATGGGTGAAAATGTTCTTGCACACTGGAAAGAAAGATTAAAATAACCATGTTGTATATATGGAGTCCTGCTGGGATCACCTATTCCTTAGACACTGCATTGCTAGGGATCCTGGATCCTCTCCTTCTTGGTCCTCCAGCTAGTAAAGCCTGCTGAATAATGTTGGCACCTGAGCTGATGCATGTACCCGAGTCCAGTGCCTGGGGGACCGTTAGGGTAAAATGCTATGGGGAATGGCGCAGGTGGCAACATTGTTTGGAAGAGTTCTTTGTTGTTCAGTCACTCAGTCGTGTCCAACTCTTTGCGACCCCATGGACTGCAGCACGCCAGGCTTTCCCGCCCTTCACTCTCTCCCAAAGTTTGCTCAGACTCATGTCCACTGAGTTGGTGATACCATCCAACCATCTCATCCTGTGTCACCCTCTCCTTCTCCTGCCTTCAGTCATTCCCAGCATCAGGGTCTTTCCCAATGAGTCAGCTCTTTGCATCAGGTGGCCAAAGTATTGGAGCTTCAACACCATTCCTTCCGATAAATATTCAGGAAATATTGATTTCCTTTAGGATTGACTGGTTTGATGTCCTTGCATTCCAAGGGACTCTCAAGTGTCTTTTTCAGCACCACAATTCAAAAGCATCAATTCTTTAATTCTCAGCCCTTTTTATGGTCCAGATTTTGCATCTGTACATGACTACTGGAAAAACCATAGCTTTGATTATGTGGACCTATGTCAGCAAAGTGATATCTCTGCTTTTTAATACACGGTCTATGTTTGTCATAGCTTCTCTTCCAAGCAGCAAGGCAAGTGTCTTTTAATTTNAATGGAATTTACAATCTAGCTTAAGTGTGTTTGAAAACAGAATGAAGTTGTTAATCAGATTGGTAGAGTGTTTCCTTTGTTATAAGTACTTAGTCTTGATCATGTCTTGATTTTAAGGTAAACTTTATCCAGTGTTGTTTTCTTAGACCAGCCTTGCAAGATGGGTATTTTGCTTATTTAACAAATTATGGAAACACGATTCATAAAGGTTGATGAACTTGTTCACACTTACTCAGTAAGTGGTAAAACCCACATGGGAACTAGAGCCTGAATACTTACTTTGCCCCCCCCCCCCAACCATTGTGTCCATGTATCTTGCCAGTCTTTCTTATTCTTGTAGTTTCTACACTCTATTTGTTCACTTTTTCCCTAAAGTGATAAGAGGTGGAGGAAAGTTAGCAGTTTCTCTATCTTCAAGATTAAAAATAAACATGAAAATCCAATAATTAGCAAGTGAGAAATAGTAAGAGTAATTTAAAAGTGGCTTAGTAACATCTGATATTAAAGCTTTTTTTGAACTACAGAATTAAAAGACTTTGGAATGCAAATGAGAAAGCCATAAACATTCAGAATATAAAATGCAATTTACATGTAATCCTGCCTGTAGATGAGGAGGGTCGTGTCTAGCTGTCTAAAGACCCTTCAAAGTCCATACGACCCTGTCTCTAGGTTTGCCATCATACACTAAGTGGAAGCAGCTTTTCCTGCTATGTACTGCCTATACCTCTTTTCACACTTTTGGTAAGTCTTGGTGTGTATTTTCTAAAGCCCAATAGAGAGCTATAAACTCAGAGAGTCAAAGAATATGTGAGGACAGTGGTGATGAAGGGCAGAAACGACAATGTGACTGAGCACCTTTCAGAAAATCACCTGATATATTTAGTTGTTGATGACTCCTTAGTGTGATATGGCTTTTCACAATCACCCATAATTGCGTTTTGGAGGGTTTTTTTTTTTTTTTTATGACACAAGCAGATCCTTAGAAGAGATGTTACTTCTTACCAGGGTGCTGTGAGTGGGGGTTTTTCTGGAGGTGGTTGAGCTATATATTCAGAGGTGACCATAGCCTTTGGATGGCTGAGTTTATTGTAAGAGTGTATGAGGTGTGATTTTCTCTAGGGAGGTGAAGGCTGAAGATGGGTCTGGGATAGCACAGGCTCTGAGAACTAAAATCAACCCCTTGGGCCAGGTTGGGAAGACTTTCAGAATTTAGGGCACCCAGTGCTGCCCTCATGAAATCTGAGCTCCCCAAAAGTCTTTCTGCACCCCCGGGCCAAGTGGCCACACACTTAGTCATGCCAGCCACTGCTCTTCTCCAAAGAAGGAAAAGTGCTTCATTTTTGATAAAATTTTATGTCCATTGAACCATTTAGCATGTGCCACCTGGAAAAGGAAAAAACCACCTTGTTAAGACAGCATTTCATAATGCCAGCCTCCTAGGCTCACTATGATGGCCATCTGGCTTTTTGAGGTAGGGTCTTCCTACTTCAGATGTGAGTGGGTAGTAATATGTCTGAAGGACTTCTTCAGTTTTGGACTTTATAAAACCAACCAAAGGGTTAATTAAGAGTGATTGAGTCCACACTCTGCAGTGAAAACCACTCACTCTTAACTCAATTTGTTGTTGTTGTTGCTGAGTTGCTTCAGTCGTGTCTGACTCTGGGCGACCCCATAGATGGCAGCCCACTAGGCTCCCCCGTCCCTGGGATTCTCCAGGCAAGAACACTTGAGTGGGTTGCCATTTCCTTCTGCAATGCATGAAAGTGAAAAGTGAAAGGGAAGTCGCTCAGTCGTGTCTGACTCTTAGCGACCCCAGGGACTGCAGACCACCAGGGTCCTACATCCATGGGATTTTCCCGGCAAGAGCACTGGAGTGGGGTGCCATCGCCTTCTCCGTTTACTCACTTATAATTAGACAAATGTGGGAGAGCAGAGTTTGAAGGACGGGCTTGGGAGCCAGATTTGTTCTGAGTCCTGTGAGGTCACTTTCAGTGGTATTTCTTGGAGTGAATTTCACAATCTTTCTGGTTTTTCAATTATGCAATCTATGGAATGGGACAATAACACTAATTGTCTGTTACAGTTGTGGAGTGCTTCGTCTGGCTCCTGGCACACTAATTCTAGGCACAAATGAGCCAGTGGGGCTGTGACTTAAATTTCCATTTTTTCACCATTAAGACTTGGGACAGTCTGCACGTTTGTCTTCTTTTCTGGTCTGGTTCTGATGACCCCCAGCTTCTGCTGGATGCTACTGTGTAGCCATAAGCTCCTGTACTGTCTGAGGAGACCCCTTGATTTCAGAGACCTCCTTCCCTCTGTGACCCCTGCTATTATTGCAATGCCTCCAGTGTTAAGTATAAATTCTTCATCAGTTGTTCTCCCAGGAGGTGATTTTATTCTTTCTAATTGGAGGCTGGAATTCTAGGTCTGTCTTCTTTCCTGTTTCACTGAGGCCATGAGAAGAGGAATTTAAACTCTTTTTGTAGGAAAACTTTTTCCAAATGGATAGGTTTGATTGTGCAGAATTTGAGACCTCTGAATGGAGGCCATTCAAGAGATATTCCTTGTAGATGATTTCATGCTGGGAATGGGGGATGTCAGTGCTTCTAAAAATTTATTATGTGTACAAAGCACTCCAAGAATCTTGTTAAAATGGAGAATCTTATGTGTTAGGTTAGGGGTGGGGCCTGAGATGCTGCCCCTCCAATGAGTTTCCATGGGGTGCTGGCTCATGGACCATTCTTTGAGCATCAAGTAAATGGTCTACATGAATGTGCTGAATTCTCGAGTTCCAAGATGGGACAGAAGACATATTATGTCCTAGAACAACAGAGCCTTTTGGGTTCCTCTGTAGTAATTTTCATTTACTTACCCACTTTTTAAAGCTACATTTGGAGTACCAGTAATATAACAAAACTCTGACTTTCTTTCTCTGAGTAAATAACATAAAAATAAAGACTTGGACCTGTAAGTCTGTATGGGTTCAGATAAAAGGAGGAAACAGTAAAGTCGGATTCCATGAGTTAATTTAGAGGGGCTTCTACAGAGAGGTGTTTTGAGCCCAGCTTGAAAGAAAGATATGGTGATTGCTGACTGGAGGATGTTGGAATTACGCTGTCAGTGCACTTGTAGAGGGCAGAGGGTGGCTTTAATCCCTCGGTTAAGAAAAGGGGCAAAAGGGACCTGGCTACAGCTGAAAGTTGTGGAGAGAGAATTGCAGCTCATTAGTAGTTAACAGAGTTCCCTGGTGGCTCAGACGGTAAAGCATCTGGCTACAATACGGGAGAGAATTCACCAGCCAAGCTTGCACAGGGTCTTAGAGAGTTTAACCATATGTACTAGGACACAAGAGTTCTTTAAAATATACCCTCTGTTGGTGGGGTCTGTCTGAGGACCCGCATCCATAGCAGTAAGAAGGCAGCATCCTTACTCTCTACAATTCTGCCAGGACGCTTGAATTTCTGGCTTTGCCTGGTAGGGGTGGAGTGGGACTTCAGACCTCTTGGGAAACATCGATTACCTCTCTCTAAGGTTTTCTGTGGGCTGCCCAACTTTCATTCATTGGTCCATCCATTTGTACATTCAATATTCTTTTTTACACAAAGGTTTATATATTTTATGTATGGCTGCACTGGCCTTCATTGGTTTGTGTGGGCTTTTTCTAGTTGTGGTGAGCAGCGCTGCTCCTCACTGTGGTGTGCGGGCTTCTCATTGCTGTGTCTTCTCTGGTTGTAGCGCGCCGGCTCTAGATGCAAGGGCTTTAGTAGTTGTGACACATGGGCTTAACTGCTCCAGGGCACGTGGAATCTTNTTTTTCTAGTTGTGGTGAGCAGCGCTGCTCCTCACTGTGGTGTGTGGGCTTCTCATTGCTGTGGCTTCTCTTGTAGCGCGCCGGCTCTAGATGCAAGGGCTTTTGTAGTTGTGGCACATGGGCTTAACTGCTCCAGGGCACGTGAAATCTTCTCGGCCCAGGAATCAAACACTTATCCCCTGTGTTGGCAGGCGGATTCCTATCCACTGCACCACCAGGGAAGTCCCTATTTGCGCTTTTTAATATTGTTGGGTTGAGCGCCCAGTATGTTTGAACCTCATGTTAAGTTTGTGCTAATTGCATTGTGCTAATAGCAACAATGACAACCACATAGTGGGGAAAAAGACCAGAAGATGACAGCATCTAGTATAGAGACAGATGCCTGCCAAAGACCTTACATTCCCGGTAGACAATGATGCTAGGTAATTAGTTTCTGTTTGCTTTTCATTACTACAAGCAAACACCTTTTTCAGCTAGAGACCCTTTCTTTGAGTTGGGCCTTCTTTAAGACTATGGAAATTTCTCTCAAGAGATAGGAGAGCTGCAGAGGTAGAGTGGGGTAGAGTTACGGTACAATGAGTGACATGGGATTTTTGAGCAATTGGAGGTGAATAGAGGGATATTTTTGAAAGGGAGGGGGGTTATTAGCCCTAGTTCTGCCCTGTTGGAACTGATACTTCTCTTTGGCAAAATATCTGGGTAATTGGGTTTTCTAGCTGGCACTAGAGGTAAAGCACCTGTCTGCAGGAGCCATAAGAGATGTGAGTTCAATCCCTGGGTTGGGAAGGCTCCCTGGAGGATGAAATGGCAACCCACTCTAGTATTCTTGCCTGGAGAATCCCATTGACAGAGGAGCCTGGTGGGCTACAGTGCATAGGGTCACAAAGAGTTGGACACTACTGAAGCGACTTAGCATGCAATAGAATTAAAAGATAACGGTTCTAATCATGTTGATTTAAAAATAACAGGGATTTCAAGGAGACCATTTGTCCTGATCAGCATCCTCAATAGGAAAAAACACTTGAACTTCCCAAAGCTGGAATCTGTTCTCCTTGCTCTCCCCTCTCTTGGCCTCACAGTGCATGGGTGTCTCTGTCCCCTTCTCCTTCTCCACCCTAAGCTGTAAGGACCCTACTTCTTTGTCTGAGGCTCACTTTGCCCTGGAGGCTATATTTCTGGGAACTGTGTTGTCCTCCTGGAATTCCGCTGTTGGAAACCATCAAGTCTGCGTGTGATAGACCCCAAGGGTCTCCTTCTGTGACAGAGAGCCCCCAAGTTGCAGCTCACAGTCCTTTGAGACCTATTTATTACAATTAAAAAAAAAAAAACAGTTAAAGCAGAGAGGATTAAACAATAGATCAAGAACTTTTAAACTCCAAAAATGGCTTCCTAAATAAACAATGTTTGTCTCCTGGACATGCCTTCTTGACACTGGCTAAGGACCTGTCCAAGGAGCCCAGAAAATCATCTACCATCAGATTTCTCATTTTTGCCATAACTCACCCTATATCAGACATCAAGAAAATGTTGCTCAAGGTGAATTTATCTTAGAGGCACTGTTCTTTTAAAAGTAGTGTTACCAGGGCTTCCCTGACAGTCTGGTGGTTATGGCTCCATGCTCTCAATGCAGGGGACATGGATTTGATGTCTTGTTCAGGAGCTAAACCCACATGCTGCATGGTTTGGCCAAAAAATAAAAAAAGAAAAGCTTTGAAATAAAAAGAAAATAATCTTGAAAGCCCATTAGGGGAAAAAAAAAAAAGGTTACTAGAAAGTTCCTTGGTGTCTAGTGGTTAGGATTCGGGGCCTTCCCTGTCGTGGCCTGGGCTCAGTCCCTGGTCAGGGAACTGAGATCCCATAAGCCATGTGCAAGGTCAAAAGAAAAAAAAAAAAAAAACCCTCAAAAAAACATAAATAAAAAGAAAATTAACAAGGCATGTATGGAATCTAAAATATGGCACAGTTGAACTTATCTATGAAAGAGAACCAGACTCACAGACAGAGAACAGATTGCCAGGAGGGAAGGTGAGTAGGGGAGGGATGGAATGGGAGTTTGGGATTAGCCAATGCAAACTATTATTAGATATATGTATAACTGAATCGCTTTGCTGTACACCAGAAATTAACATAAATTGTAAATCATCTATACTTTCTATACTTCAATAAAATAAATAAACAAAAAAGGAGAGTTGCCAGATGAAATACAGAATTTCTGATAAATAATGAACCATCTCTTTATTTTTGGCTATACTGGGTTTCTCTAGTTGCAGAGAGTGGGGCTACTCTCTCGTTGAGGTTCACAGGCTTCTCGCTGCAGCGGCTTCTCTTATCGTGGAGCACAGGCTCTAGGGCATGTGGGCTCAGGAGCTGCGGATCTCTGGTTCTAGAACACAGGTTCAATAGCTGTGGTCCATGGGCTTAGGAGCTCCAAGGCATGTGGGATCTTCCCGGATTGGGGATTGAAGCCCTGTCTCCTGCACTGGCAGGTGGATTCTTTACCACTGAGCAACCTGGGGAGTCCTGAACAATCTTTTGGAATAAGTATGTCCCAATATGGAACAAAAAGACAAAACTGAAAGTTAATTAATTATGCTAATCTGGCAGCCCTGATCAGTTCAGTTTAGTTCAGTTGCTTAGTCACGTCCAACGCTTTGTGACCCCATGGACTGTAGCATGCCAGGCTTCCTTGTCCATCACCAACTCTGGAGCTTGCTCAAGCTCACGTCCATCGAGTCGGTGATGCCATCCAACCATCTCATCCTCTGTCGTCCCCTTCTGCTCCTACAGCCCTGGAGGCAGGACTTATTCTGTTTTCTTGACCAGTCACTATCTGTTAATATCTTAACAGACATCCTTTGCCATGCTGTCACTCTACTCTGCTTCCAAGTGTTGAATGGCCCATGTTTATTTTTAAAACCAAAATGAATTAAATCTAATCTTTTGCTTTGAGAAATTAATAATGCCACTTGACACAATTAGCAACCCCTATTGTGTTTCAAAGCCAGGGACAGATCTCACTGACCTATGGCAATATGAAAATGGGAGATCATGGAATTGGTTTGCTAAGCTTTACAAAATGACTTATCTGGATTTAATGACCAAGCATGAATCTCTGACTGTAGTATTCAACCCTGAGTTACTTTAGTGCTGTGTTTTCTCAAAAATGTAAGCAAGTGTCTTGAAAGATGTAATTACTATTTAGCTACACCGCTGCTTGCATACCAAGTGAAAAGAACAAGGTCAATGACACTAAGAAACTTTACTTGGAAACCTACTTATGGCTATGACATGATGATCATGTAAGTACATAAAAGGGAAACATTTTTCATCATGGGTAGTTTGAGGTCACTGTTTTTGCAAGGAGAAATATTTAAATCAGATTTAACAATAATTTCCATCAGGCTATTTACAGTTGAGAAAATTAATTAAAATGTCATCTGTTTAATTATTGTTTGTTACCCTTAATTAAAATGTTAATTGAGTACATTTGTATGTGCAGCATATTTAATGTGTGGACTTTTTGACAAAGGCAATGACAATGTTTTCTACCTTCTACAATCAGATGTTTAATTATTTACTTATGTTAAATATTTTGGAAAAGAAGAGTTGGATATATTTAAGCAACATAGCAGCATAGATTGAAAGATCATTTTTATGCCAGGGCTGTAGACAGCAGATCTGTAGGAAATCAGCACTTGAATCAGCAGGAAGGAAATCTACCAGAAGTGTGCATTTGGGTCTTGTATCTGCATATGAGAAAAAGGGACAGAAATTAATCAGCTGTAAAATGTCCATTCAGAGTGACATTTGTAAGTAAAGAAATTGATCACGAGGAGATGCACTTTAAATGTGTTCTTGCCTCAGTAACAGAAGAGGCTAAAGGATAATGAGGACCTTCATATTCTTTCATGTTGATGTACACTTGACCTTTTCATTTGGCCAACATTTGAGACAGTTGTTAGAAAAACCATATAGACCTCTGCTGCAAAATCGGTTTGAATTTTGACAATGGTTATGATTTCTCTTTTCATGCAGACTTATGGCACTGACCTCCATTCAGTAAATAAACATGCTGGTTGTGTTTTGCACAACAAAAAGATCTCGTATATCAGCATAAAAACAAAATGGTTCCTTTTCAAATAATTTATGAAGTGTAATGCTTTCCCCAAACAGCATCAGTTAGCAATCACATCCACTGTGCACCTTTCAGCAACCCAAGCAATTGAGAAATGTAGGGACAGACATAATTCTCCATCTTGATAAGAGTTTCAAGTTTAAAGATTTCTATTCCTCACCACCTGGAACTTACTCTTTTTTTTTTTTTTTTAAATAAACTCCAAGACTTTAAGACTTAGTATTGGAGGTAGTGCTTCTTAGGAAGTAATAATCAAGGATAACAAATTGTTGCTGTTCAGTCGCTCAGTCATGTTCCACTCTTTGCAAGGCCATGCACTGAGGCCCTGACAGGCTCCTCTGTCCATGGGATTTCCCAGGCAAGAATACTGGAGTGGGTTGCCCTTTCCTTCTCCAGGGGATCTTCCTGACCCAGGGATTGAACCTGCCTCTCCTGCATTGATAGGCGGATTCTTTACTGAGCCACCAGGCAAGCCCAAGATAACAAATCCATAGTGATTATTCAGTATATACACTAAGTGCATTGCTTATAGCATCTCATTTAATCCTCAAAATAACCCTCTAGGCAAGTACTGTTATTATTCTCATTTTACAAGTGAGGAAACTGAGACATGGCTTTCCCAAAGCTATACAGCTGTATATAAACTTCATATAATTATGAGGTTAGAAGTTGAGACCACACATTCTGAACCCAGAGTCTGCCCTCTTATCCATCCACTATCCTTATGGATACTAAAAGGAGTTAGTGCAAGAATCACCACAATATTGTGAGCAACCACATACTTAAACCCATTATAGCAAAGGAAGGCAGCAAAGTACTTGTGTTGACACTTCGGTTCCAAACCTTATGGTTTATTTATAGACTTTATTAATGTTTATGAAAATATTGAAGAATGAAAGAATGATTAAGAGCAAACAAGGGGAAGCAGAGGCTTGCAGAGTCAGTTTTCTGAGCAGAGTTTATATTTCTTTCATACATAATAAGCCTTCTGACCCTAATGGATATAGTCATTTTGTGGAGTTACATGACACTTGTTAAAATTTCAGCTCTGCTACTTACTAGCTGAATGATCCTGGACAAATTACTTAACTTCTATATGCTTTAACATCTTCTCTTACAGAAGACAGTTGATAATTCTGCCCACAGAGGAACATCGTGAAGATAAAAGAACCAGGGCATACCATGATGTTGGGCTCATCCCAGAGAACCACAGAATGTGGACTATGGCTGTTTCAAATCAAATAAGCAAATCATTATGTTGAGAAGTATCAGACTGTACCCTAGTTAATACCTATTAGGATGTTTCTACAGAAACGTAGGGAGAATATATGTAGATATGCTAATATATGTAGATAGGCCCAAGAAGATTGACTACCACAATTTCAATGGTTTGCCCGTTACTAGCAATGAATAGTTCATAAAAATTTAAACCAAATTTCTCCATCTGTTACACTTCTAGGGAATATTCACCAAGAACTGGTTCATTTCACTGTTTTCCTTCCCTTTCAACAGGCTTATCTACTAGAGCTGTGGGAAAGAGAGAATATTAAAGGGAAAGATGCAAAACAGAGCAGAGAGGATGGCTTCAAGAAGACAGGCTTGATTTTGAAGGCAGACTTGTGGAGAGGAGGCGAGGAGAATGATATGGGCTGTTCTTCCCACTTCATTGCTATCTGGGGCTTCCCAGTGTGGCAGGGCAATTGTTGGGTGGGTCTCTCTTAATGGCATAGTGGAGAGGCTGCTTGGGCATCTCTGTATTATAAATAGTGTCTTTCAAACTTAAAAAAAAAATCTATGACATCGCTAAGAAATGCATTTTACATTTCTCTCTAATCTACTGTGTATAGCATCACAAGAATTTTTATCTGTTGTAGTCACTGATGTGTCTATTTAGAAAAGTACTTGACACCTGGAAGATGCTCAATAAATAGTTGTTGAACTTTTGTTTCTATCCATCTATCTATTAATCTATCTACGAGACTCTTCATCATCTATCTAGGGAAGAAGTTTCATGCAACATGAAACTTACTATTTGCTTGCAATTACATTCTGAAATTTTCTATTCCATTCCTCAAAAGAAAAAAATTGCAGTCAAGACCTATTAATTAATTTCAGTGCATTCACTGGGAAGAGAGCCTTAATAGGTCACTCTTTCCAGTCCTCTTGGTTATGATCTGCAATTTGAAAGGCACTGCTCGTCACTGGGAGCAATTGGCTTTGTGTATAAATCAGCTTGTGTCATTGAGACTTATCTTTCTTGCTGTTACAATGCTTTCATTTAGCTTGTGTTTTTCCCCAGTCCAGGCACTAGATTGGTACAGGCTGGTAGAATAATCTGAGTAGTACTGGGGGTTCTGGCCTAGCTACTGGGAAGTTCTGAAAATATCTGATGTGCTCTAATGGGTCCTGTGTTTGTTTTTTTTTTATTTAAATTAAAAAAAAACTTTCCTTTTTTTTAGCCTTTTGGTGAAAACGTGGAGTCTTAACCCCTGGAGCACCAGGGAAGTCCCTAATGGGTCTTGTTTTCATGAAGCCCCCACATAATTTTTTACCTATGGGGAGGGCTATTGCTTAGCCAAGGTCTATGTCTTATAATGGTTTGGATGCCTCTTCTGCCTTGTAAAGGCAGAAGACNAACCCCTGGAGCACCAGGGAAGTCCCTAATGGGTCTTGTTTTCATGAAGCCCCCACATAATTTTTTACCTATGGGGAGGGCTATTGCTTAGCCAAGGTCTATGTCTTATAATGGTTTGGATGCCTCTTCTGCCTTGTAAAGGCAGAAGACTGGAAGGAGTGACCCTTAAGGTTCTCTCTGCAATGAGCATACTTTTAGTCCACGTAGATACACAAGTGAAAATTAATTACTGGGTGGATTTTGGCATTTTTAAAGTTTTTTTTATTTTTGTTTTTGATTTCTTTCTGAGCTGTGTGTACTTAAATTTTATACTTGCTGTAGTTATGAAGAAGGTGGGAGATGAGTTAAAGAAATTGAAGCAATTAAGTATTTTGATTGGAGTGAGAATTGCAAAAGTCTTTCCTTTCCTGAGAAAATGTGTGGGAGTAAAAAGAGTAATGTACCCAAATGTTATGTTCACTGTGAAACGGCCCCTGAAGTCCTGTTTCTGTTAGTGTTTCTAAGCTTCACATCTTTCAGGAAGATATAACTAGAAAGGCCATATTCTGGCTTAAGGTTTAAGTAAAATTGAGTGAACTGCCTAGAAGAGCTAATTGAATATTAATTCTGGTGGCATAGCTTAACTAGGGTAACAACCATATCATGAGCAAAGACCTGGATCTGGACACCTCATCCCCGATTATGTGGGGAGGATGGACACTGTGGGAAGGGATAGCAGGGTTATAGAACAAGACTGATGGGCTGAGGATGGTATCCAGAGAGTTGGTGAAACGGCAGATGGTGGAACCTACTGCAACCATTGGCATCTTGTAGGTGTAATAAGGTCTAATGAGAGCGTTGACAGTTGTAGAAGCTCAGTGATGGCCAACACCAAAGCAAGTGATATTTGGAATTCTAAGGAGCAGACAAAATAATATTGGGCCAACAATTTTGTCAGCATATAGATAGTCACAAATTCTGAGTCAGGGCTGCAAGAATAATTTAGGGTTTTGATTCTAGAGGGTCGTGGCCTCATGAGACCATTTATAAAAGTATATAAAAAGTGACAGTTGCTCAGTCATGTCCAGACTTTGCGAGTCTAGGAACTGTAGCTGATCAGGCTCCTCTGTCCATGAATTCTCCAGGCAAGGATATTGGAGTGGGTTGCCATTTCCTTCTCCAGGAGATCTTCCCAACCCATGGATCGAACCTGGGTCTCCTACCTTGCAGGCAGATTCTTTACTGTCTGAGGCATTAGGGAAGCCCAAAGGTAGAACTTAAATTATCAGCACTGATTGATAAGTGGCGATTTTATTTCCAATTCAAGACACACACCTGGTTTTCAAAACTGGGTCACCTGCATGTAGTTTAATGACAAATAGTGGGAGTAACAGGACACTGATTATGAGAACGTTAGGTTTGTCTCCCTCCTTGCCAAATCAAGGTCAGTCCTTGAGAGACAAGGTTGGAGATGTGTCTACAGCTGGGTGAAACTTCAGGATCCCAGGTTTTTGGAAAAAGAAGATGGAGAGAGGGAAATCAGGCAGGGTCTGACACTGGAGCCAAAGGAATTTAAATGCAATAACATCAAAATAGGAAAGACAGGCCACTTGATGTGTGAATAATCATCAGANTTATTTTTATTGTAACCCTCTTTAGGAGGAGGAAACATTTTTTCAAAAAGCAATTTTAGAGGATGACTGAAAAGTAAAATCTACCATCAGCAGGAGACATAACAACAGGTTGGAAAGGGTATTACACTTATATCCTCACAACTGGACAATTATTGCTTATGTGCATTTAGAAATATTCAAAACAATGGAAGATTTAAGAATTGTGGGTGGCAAGCTGTTAACCAATATTGTTAGCCTGTGTCCTCTATTTTTGCATTAGAAAAGTCAAGATGCATATCCATTCCAACAATAAAGTGGAAAGAATTTACAACGTGATTGGAACTCTCAGAGGGGCAGTGGAGCCAGGTAATTTAGTCATTTGTTCAGCAAATATTATTGAGCAATTCTTTGGTGTCAGATACTGCTCTGAGCTCTGGGAATGCAGAGTGAACAAAGCAAGGCAACTCTTAGTCCTAATGGAACTTGTGTAAACACAGAACAGATCCATAGGAGGTAATTTTGCATTGTGATGCATGTTGTGAATAAAGATTGGGACTAGATTGGTCAGATGAGCAAGCTTGCTGAAAAACTAGGCATGCTTCAATTAAAGGAACAAGGGAGGAGGAGCAGGGAGAGATGGTTTCTAGGTGTTTAATCTGAGTATTTTTTCTTTTTAAAGAACTGCAGATTTCTTTACTGCATATTTTGCATGGAGAAATATCTTCATAATAATGATAAATAATACTCTTAAGAAGTTAACTTGAAGTTAATGAATCCTGTACATGGATTTATTATTATTATTTTTACACTGGAATTTGTAAAATACATAGACATGTGATTTTCATATGATTTCAGATAACCTGCTCAGTGATACATTTGAAAATAATCTTACTTTATTATGTTTTGATTCCTTAGAACCTATAAATTTGTAACCAAAATAGAATTAAACTGCGTATCTTTCATGCAAGCAGCCAGTATTTTCTTTTAGGGATAAAGAATATTGATATGCCTTCCAGTGAGCACTAAGTCATATACAACTATTTATTGAACCTCACTGAGTACATGTTTTATGCCAGCTCTGTGCNTAGAATTAAACTGCGTATCTTTCATGCAAGCAGCCAGTATTTTCTTTTAGGGATAAAGAATATTGATATGCCTTCCAGTGAGCACTAAGTCATATACAACTATTTATTGAACCTCACTGAGTACATGTTTTGTGCCAGCTCTGTGCTAGGCTTTGCGGATGGAGGGATTTTTATAAAAGACCCAGACCAGGGACAAGGGGCCCCCTACATTTAAGTGTGGTAATGCTTTATCAACATGAAAAGACTGCCCTGAAAGCAGGGTAGTGGTGTGATTCCCTCTCCCTGTAGAAATGGGAGCAGATTATAGAGAGGTAGAATCTTTGAGCTGTATCTTAAAAACTAAGTAGAAAGAGTAGAACGTGGAGAACTCATTACATGGCCACTGTATTCTTTTACTCTGAAAATACTGGAAGCAGTGTAAATTGGTAAAATTTCATATCACTTATCATTACTTATATAGTTATAATTACTATAATTTACTTGAAATATTTACATTTGCTTATTGCGTGTATATTTTCTTCATACATCACATTCAGAATAGTGATACATTTATGTAAGTCTTTAGGAATGTTAGTGCCTCGTGTTTGGATGCTATTGAGTCATTTGCTGTTTGCTCTGTTCTTGACCTGGAATGGCAAGTAATTTTGCAATGATGCTTTCTAGACAGATATGTCATTCTTGGAGGTCACCGTGACTCCTGGGTATTTGGTGGCATTGACCCTCAGAGTGGAGCAGCTGTCGTTCATGAAATTGTCAGGAGTTTTGGAAAGCTGAAAAAAGAAGGTAATGTAAGCAAAAAGTAAAAAGACCATTTTTTCTGAATCTCAGTTTGGTCTTCAGTAAAGTGAGTGTAAAATTACCACCTTAGTGGTTTGTGTGAAACAGCAGAGAGGCTGCATGCAAATTAAATCATAGTAGTAGCATACAATGTGTAATATTGGTTAGGAGCAAAGAGTAGCTTTCAGTAGTTAGCAGCTGTATTACTTGTGTTCAGTTGCTCAGTTGTGTCTGACTCTTTGCAACCCCATGGAGCCCACCAGGCTCCTCTTTCCATGGGATTCTCCAGGCAAGAATACTGGAGTGGGTTGCCATATCCTCCTCCAGGGGATCATTCCAACCCAGGGATCAAACCTGCATCTCCTGCATTAGAGATGGATTCTTTACCAACTGTGCCACCTTATGTTGGTTAGTAATATTGTTTATTCTTTTATATATTTATTTGTAATAATTCCTTTATATATAATGTTTACATTATTTATGTTTAGATATTAAATTATAATCTGAAATAAAGGAATTATACTGTTCATGGTTTCCTTTGGCAACAGAGAAGATGGAAATGAGTTTCTTCACTGGAGAATAGCCACCAGAATTAGATTATAAGCCATTGTGTCCTGGTCTGAGAAATGTGAACAGGAGTTCCTTGGGCTTTTCCAGCCTCAGGCCTCAGATCAAGGGCACTAAGTGACTGAGGAGATGAAAGCTTATTCAGGTAAATGCTGGTCTTCTTGCTGAATAGGATGCTGTCAAAAGTTTTATATCTGCATTCTCATACTCCAGCTTTGGTTCCTCTCACAGACTTTCAGATTATACTGTACTATTAGACTGAACATTACTTCAGTCATTTTAGAACCTTTTTATGAAACCAAAATGAAATTTAGTTCAAATGGTTGTTTGTGAAAATGAACATTGCACACTGAGAACAGAGGTCTGTGTTTACTGCTCCTGCAGAGAAGGTGTCTATAGGCTGGAAATGTGGTCCGTGATTTTTCTTTTTTTTAGCAACAGTGAAAGTAGTGAAAATATGTTATGTTTAGTAAAAATATATTATGTTTGCATGGTACCTATTTTCTCAGAGAAACAATATTATTATGTGTGCTATCTTTTTTGAACACGTAGCACCAGGGATATGTTTACCTAGTTATTTCTCATTTCAATTTACAAATATATTAACTGATGGACTTCCCTGGTGGTCTAGTGATTAAGACTCCATGCTTCCAGTGCAGGGGGCACAGATTCGATCCCTGGTTGGAAAGATACCACATACTGTGAAGTGTGGCCAAAAACAAACAAAAAGCAAAAATAAATTAACTGAGTGTTTCAGTTCAGTTCAGTTCAATTCAGTTCAATTGCTCAGTCGTGTCCGACTCTTTGTGACCCCATGAATTGCAGCATGCCAGGCCTCCCTGTCCATCACCAACTCACAAGAGTTTACCCAAATTCATGTCCGTCGAGTCGATGATGCCATCTAGCCATCTCATCCTCGGTCGTCCCCTTCTCCTCCTGCCCCCAATCCCTCCCGGCATGAGGGTCTTTTCCAGTGAGTCAACTCTTTGCATGAGGTAGCCAAAGTATTGGAGTTTCAGCTTCAGCATCAGTCCTTACAAAGAACACCCAGGACTGATCTCCTTTAGGATGGACTTGTTGGATCTCCTTGCAGTCCAGGGGACTCTCAAGAGTCTTCTCCAGCACCACAGTTCAAAAGCATCAATTCTTCGGTGCTCAGCTTTCTTCACAGTCCAACTCTCACATCCATACATGACCATTGGAAAAACTATAGCCTTGACTAGATGGACCTTTGTTGGCAAAGTAATGTCTCTGCTTTTGAATATGCTGTCTAGGTTGGTCATAACTTTCCTTACAAGGAGTAAACATCTTTTAATTTTACGGCTGCAATCACCATCTGCAGTGATTTTGGAGCCCCCCAAAATAAACTCTGACACTGTTTCCCCATCTATTTGCCATGAAGTGATGGGACCAGATGCCATGATCTTAAGTTTTCTGAATGTTGAGCTTTAAGTCAACTTTTTTACTCTCTTCTTTCACTTTCAACAAGAGGCTTTTTAGTTCCTCTTCACTTCCTGCTGAAGTGTTTAGGATTTAGTAATTCACCCAAGGTTGTGTAGTGGGTGTGCGACAGAGTCTGGGATTGAAATTCAGATTTCTGGCTCCCAGTCCAAAAAGCCATGACATCTCTCTTTGAAATCAAATCTAAGGGTGTTCTATTCCTTTCACCACACAGTTTTCTTATTCTTTAAGAAAACAGAATTATGGAAACTAGAATTTACACAGTTTATGAATTCGTTTGTTTTTAATGTTATTATGAAATGTTTCATTATTTTGCAAGAAGGATCCCTGTGGTAAATATAAAACATGACTATGACAGTTTCAGGGTATGCCTACAGATTGCAGTGACGAGGAAAAATAATTATTCGGGGATTTGAATAGTAACTATTAATACTCTTAACAAACATGAAGCACTTGACTCAATAGCTAGAGGGATATTCAGTCTTAATAAGCACAAGTGAAATATGTACTGAAACAATGGCAACTTGCACTGTTTAGAACACTTGTTTAGTGCTACTTTACAACTATTATGCCATTTAATCCTCCCAACAGTCAAAGAGTATCTTTATCTTTGCTCTGCTCTTCCTGGTATACAGATGATGAAACAGGGATTTAGCAAGTTTGAGTAACATTCCCTTGGTCATACTGCTAGTAAGTGAAAGAACCAGGGCTTGAATTAAGATCTTTTAAACTCCAAGGCTGATGTTTTTAACTCCAAGCCATATGACCTTCCTACTGAATGGTGTACTTTTCAGCAGCAGCAGACACTGTTGTTGCAAACGGAGCTTCTGTTGACTAATTCTGGCAGAGAATGGAGTGAAGTCACACAACCAACTGACACTGAACAATTGTTTGTGTGAGGCCAGTGCAGCTCGGAAGAGTTGGAAAGGATTTTCTCTCAGTTCTTTTGGCTATAAGAGCATAGTCTACATCTAGCACTTTCTTTCACTTCAGGCAGCTGCAGACCACAGATGGCTTCCTATTCTTAGCCAGTCATTGTAAACCTATTAGAATGTTTTATGAACTCATAGAATATTTTTTAAAAATTATTTCTTTAAATTTATTTGTGTTTAATTGAAGGATGATCACAATATTGCTTTGGTTTCTGCCATACACCAACATGAATCAGCCATTTGTATACATATGTCTCCTCCCTCTTAAGCCTCCCTCCCACCTCATCCCATTCCTATAGATTGTCACAAAGCCCCTGTTTGAGTTCCCTGGATTTAACAGAACTTTTACCATGTCTACATCCTCTGCCCCCCACCTTTTTCAATACAAATGCTCTATTTTGTATTGACAGATCAGCTTTAAAATCACTGGAAAGGAAGTTAAGAGTATCACCATAATTCACCCTTCCTAAGCAACCAATGAATTTTTTGCTATTGTTATGCTGTTGGGCATGCTGATGTCTTGGCTATATTGTGCATTTTCCCAGCTTTTATCAGTTCAGTTCAGTTGCTCAATTGTGTCCAATTCTTTGCAACCCCATGGACTGTAGCATGCCAGGCTTCCCTGTCCATCAACAACTCCTGAAGTTTACTCAAATTCATGCCCATTGATTCGGTGATGCCATCCAACCATCTCATCCTCTGTTGTACCCTTCTCCTCCCGTCTTCAATCTTTCCCAGCATCAAGGTCTTTTCCAGTGAGTCAGTTCTTTGCATCAGGTGGCCAAAGTATTGGAGCTTCAGCTTCAGCATCAGTCCTTCCAATGAATATTCAGGACTGATTTCTTTTAGGATGAACTGGTTGGATCTCCTTGCAGTCCAAGGGACTCTCAAGAGTCTTCTCCAACACCATAGTTCAAAAGCATCAATTCTTCATCACTCAGCTTTCTTTATGGTCCAACTCTCACATCCATGTATGACTACTGGAGAAACCATAGCTTTGACTAGATGGAACTTTGTTGGCAAAGTAATGTCTCTGCTTTTTAATATGCTGTCTAGAATGGTCATAACTTTTCTTCCAAGGAGCAAGCATCTTTTAATTTCATGGCTGCAGTCATCATCTTAGGTATGCACATATATTTCAGGATGGAGGCCTCGAAGAACAATTCTGTTTGCGAGCTGGGATGCAGAAGAATTTGGTCTTTTTGGTTCTACTGAGTGGGCAGAGGTTAGTTGATAATTCGATGTAACATACATTTTCATAATAATAAAACATAACATTTAATTCACAAGAATGTAAGAATAATGTCAATCCAGCAAGAAAATATTTAAACATTTTTTTCAAAAGTCTGAAACAATGTATTCATGTTCAAAAATCTTGTCGCGTGAGAACTAAATTGTACTTGAACTTTTAAAGCCACTTAATGTCAATTGTGGAAATAACTTTTGCTTTCTGAGGATGTGCTGCTAGCTAAATAAAGCCACTAGAAACTGTCCATCACAATAAGATATCAGGTCAGTTTTTTCAGGTTAGCTGCTAAAGCTATTCACACTTAAATACTCCTTGAGCTTGTACTGTCTTCCTCATATCATAATGGCCTACTTTAAATCATGCTAAGAGTGAGATGGAAAGTCTCACGACAGAATATTTATGAGGCTTCTTGCAAAGTAATTTTACCTGCATACATTGTTGGCTGTGGGTAATAGCAGCATTGCTGGTAAAGTAAATATATGCAAAAATAACATTTATTACATTAACTTCTAGTCATGATATAAATATTTACTTATCTCCTATTATCTTGAAATTATGAGAAGCCATGTGTACTTATATTTTCTTTGAAGTTTACCAAGAAAAAAATGGTGTTCCTGTAAATGAAGATTTATGCTGGTGTCAAGAAGAGCCAAAATATCTTGATTTGCCTCTTTCATATTATTTTCTTCACTTAGTTTCATGTTTTTTCACTTTATTTTTTATAGTCAGGACGCAGAAAATTGCTTGTTTTTGAGGTTCAGAATCCACTTCTATCGAAAAAATGTTGTTACTCTTTGGCAGTATTTTAAAATTGAAAACCAAGTTTTAAAGTTTTGACCAGTAGGTGGTATCATAACACAGAAGAACTTAACTTCTAGGATTATGAGTGATTAAGAAATCAACTTTTCTGCTCACCATATTAAGAATGTGGACAATTTCATCTCAAATTTTAGTCTTAAAAATGTTTTGCTTGTTATTTCTTGCCAAATTCTTTCAAATATTGAAAATCTGAAAAGTCTTATATGTCAAATTTGGGGTGAACTTGAGCCAACTTCATTCACACACCATGCAGTAAATGTATATGTGCATTTTTTAAGAAGGGAGTTACTACTATATGTTTATTTATCCATTTACTTTATTTATTTATTATAGGAAAATTCCAGACTGCTTCAGGAGCGTGGTGTGGCCTATATCAATGCTGATTCTTCTATAGAAGGTGAATATCATCAGTTTCATAGGAAAATATATATGATCTTGGTAGTAGCAGCAGTTTAGTTCATAAATCATGCACTGACAAGGAATAGAAATCCAGTGACAAGTGGTGAGGGAATCTCCTGCTGGTTTGTTTTGCTCACGCAGCTGTGAGCTCTAGGATGCTAATTTGGACTCTATTGAAACAGCACCCTTTGATTTGTTTGTTTCATCTGGCAGATACCATATCTATGGTAGGTATTCAGTGATTGTTAAATGAAAAAATCAGTTATGGAACTAGAGATTTCTATAATTTTAGAGTGGGGAATCAAAAGTGGTTAAACAAGTGGGGTATCAAGAGTGGTTAAACATATGATTATGTTAACTTCTGTCAATATCATATCATACATACAAATTTTTGAGGACAGATACTGGCTTCCAAGATTTCATCTTTCACCAAGATGTTTTCCTTCTAAATTTTTTTCTTCAGTTCAAATACTTACTAAGCACTTCTCTATCCATTGAACTTTCCAAGATTTCAAAAGAATTAGGGATTGATACTGCAGCCATGAAATTAAAAGACGCTTATTCCTTGGAAGAAAAGTTATGACCAACCTAGATAGTATATTCAAAAGCAGAGACATTACTTTGCCAACAAAGGTCCATCTAGTCAAGGCTATGGTTTTTCCTGTGGTCATGTATGGATGTGAGAGTTGAACTGTGAAGAAGGCTGAGCGCCGAAGAATTGATGCTTTTGAACAGTGGTGTTGGACTTGAGAGTCCCTTGGACTGCAAGGAGATCCAACCAGTCCATTCTGAAGGAGATTAACCCTGGGATTTCTTTGGAAGGAATGATGCTAAAGCTGAGACTCCAGTACTTTGGCCACCTCATGTGAAGGGTTGACTCATTGGAAAAGACTCTGATGCTGGGAGGGATTGGGGGCAGGAGGAGAAGGGGACGACGGAGGATGAGATGGCTGGATGGCATCACTGACTGGATGGACGTGAGTCTGAGTGAACTCCGGGAGACGATGATGGACAGGGAGGCCTGGTGTGCTGCGATTCATGGGGTCGCAAAGAGTCAGACATGACTGAGCGACTCAGCTGAACTGAACTGAAAGAACAATGTAATACTCGAGAGTTTAAGATTTAGTATGTGCTGTGCTGTGCTTAGTCACTGAGTCATGTCAAACTCTTTGCGACTCCATGGACTGCAGCCTGCCAGGCTCCTTTGTCCGTGGGAATTCTCCAGGTAAGAATACTGTGTGGTTTGTCATGCCCTGATGCAGGGGATCTTCCCAACCCAGGGATCGAACCCAAGTCTCCTGCACTGCAGGCGGATTCTTTACCATCTGAGTCACCAGGGAAGCCCAAGATTTAGTATAGATGATAAAATAAATCAGTCTAGGATTCTGATATATGCAGGTACTCTCAGAAAGATATTATTGTACTGATCTTGGAATTCAGAGAACAGAATGATAGCAACTTCAGGAAAGGCTTGAGAAATGAGATAAGCATTGAAGACAAGACTTTTGAATGGGTTTGTTTTGATAAACAGATTCAAATGAAGAGACCACCTCAGGTCAACTTCCAAGAAACCCAAACAGTCCATTGTCACTCACTGCACCACGGTGATGGTTTAGTTGCTAAGTTATGTCTGACTCATGGACTGTAACCTGCCAGGCTCCTCTGTCCATGGAGTTTTCCAGGCAAGAATACTGGAGTGGTTTGCTGTTTCCTTCATCAGGGGATCTTCCCAACCCAGGGATCAAACCCGGGACTCCTGCACTGCAAGCAGAATTTTTACCGACTGAGCTACCAGGGAAGCTGGTATGAATCACACATTACACCATAGCCCCACCCATCTTTCTGTTCCTTGACCACATGCAACTTGTCAGCCACTGTGACTGCTGTTCTCTATACTCAGATTGCTGTTCGACACACCATCTGTTTAATTCTTAGAGTCTCCTCAGGAATGCCATTTTTTTCCCCAGGAAACAGTATCTTTGCAATACTCATCACTGCCATTATTAAGTAATTATTTGTTTTACAAACTGCCTCCCTTTCTAGACTATATTCTTCTACCAGGAACAGGTGGAATCATATGTCTTCATCCCTGAATGTCTCAATAAATAAATGTTATTTGCATGGGTGCAACAAATGAATGAACGGTGGACTATAGAATCTTTTCTTTAGTTTATTAGTAGGTCTGCCATGTCAAAAACAGTTGGGACATTGCATATGATGGAGGCACATTGGCATTTACATTTCTTCTTTGTCCATGTATCTGAGCTGTGTAGTCTCCTAAGTTAGTGCATTTTGGTCATCTTCCCCTCCTTCCTCTGACTTTCCTTGTTAGTGGCTCAGGAGTTGGGCTTATATCTGGCCCTTGTACTTCTTAATTATGTGACCTCAGGTTGTTGCTCTCTATGTCTCAGTTTTCTCAGCTCTCAGTAGAGTTACTAAGATCACATATCTCAAAGGTTCTTGTAAGGGTAGAAGAAGTAAATAATTACAAAACTCCCAGAGTTGTCCCTTGCACAGGGTTGATGTTCAGAATTGTTAACTTGGATTATTATCATCCTTGTTTAAACACATATGAAGATGAAATACCTTGTCACACAGATTGAGTTTTCCAAACACATATTCTTCAAAAGTAGAATAACGTTCTATTGCTGTTTTTTTTTTTTAAGATTTTAATGCATTTTTTTTAATCTGTGGATTTTGCTAATCATGTCATTCTCTGACTTAATGCTGTTTTGTTTTTCCCCCATCCTTTTTAGGATCAAAAGCAAATAACACCCCCATTAGTCTGTGATTGGAACACAGCTTATCTCACTTTGTTTTGTATTTAAAATTTTATTAACTGTTCCTTTCTCAAATAATACAGTAAATGATATATTGGCTTCCTAATGTTAAGATGCAGAATTTATGAAGAAAAAATTTCTACTGAAACCATTCTGAAATAACTCTCTCTTCAAAGACACTACTATCCTCAGTTTGGGGTGTTGGCATTCACATAAAAAATTTAGCTCAAAGTGCCAACAACGGCAAATGCTGTTAAATATAAACATTTACTTTAAATGTTATAAAGTAAAGCTTTAAATATAAACATTTATTTGACACAGTAATCCTGTGAGGGAAGTACTTTTATTATCTCTGTTGTATAGAACATTTGCTTTGGCAGAGTAGAAGGTGAAGATTTGGAAAGGTGAGAGGTGATTAGAGATTGTTTCGTGTGTTGCACCAAGGGTCAAGATAAGGATGAATTTTATCCAGGGATGAATTGGAGAGTTTTGATCAGATTTGAATTCTATTTATTTATTTTTGGCTGCACCTCAGGGCTCGTGGGATCTTAATTTCTGGTCAGAGATCAAACCTGTGCCTCCTGCAGTGGAAATGCAATGTCCTAACCATTGGACTGCCACGGAAGTCCCCAGTCAGATTTTAAAAGGGTCATTCTGGCTAAGGAGTTAGGAATGGTCTTTGAATGGAAGAATAGAATAAAGTAATGAAATAGAAAACAATCTTCTCCTTGTCTTTCAGGAAACTACACTCTGAGAGTTGATTGTACTCCACTTATGTACAGCCTGGTATATAACCTAACAAAGGAGGTAAAAATAATTATGTGGAATTTTAAGTTCTATAAATATTCTCCTGAGTTGGCATTATTATGTTTACTATGTTGAACAACTGTTGTTTTATAACTTTTTTTTTTCCACATAGCAAAGATCCACTCCTAGAAATGTCTTATAAATGGTGGATGCACACTATCCTGTTTTGCCCCACATCAGTCTGAGGCAGTCTTTGGGGAGTATTGAGTATGCCATATAAATTTGAAATGAAAAAACAGAGCTCAAAAAACATTAGCCATTGAAGAAATACAACTTGTTCAGTGCCTGCACCATGACTGAGTCCTATGGTTTAACTTCTTAGTTTTAAAACTGATTTTTACTCTTTAGTATGATACCAATTAATTCAGGACGCAGGAAAAGTTAATATTTCTAACTTGTTGAGAAAGAGTAAGTAAATCACTGCATGCAGAGTCCTGGGACAGAGACTGGAGTACATGGGTTGAATGTACTCAGTTAATGATTTCCTGCTGTGGCTTTCAGTCCACTGAGCTAAAATTGCTTTTTTCCTTCTGACAGCAGCACAAGATACTGAACCTGGTGGTGTCTGAATTTCTGCAGGACTGAAATTTCTGCAGGCAGCTCTTCATTTTAGTTCTCCTGCCCCGTAAAGCCTCTGGTCCTAGAGTTAGTCATAATGAATGAGCTTTTGCCTGGCAGATTTTTGTTTTTACTGCTATTTACCTCCTTTGAACAGAAAAAGGATAAAAAAACAAAACAAAACAAAACAACTTGCATATTTGAGGGCTAACAGAATTATCAACTGCAAGGTATTTACTAAGAAAAATATTTGTTTCCCTCAAGTATGGATTTTAAATAGACCCTAAACATATGGTTAAGCTTTGGCTTAACAAGCATGGAATTTAATTTATTGGCATCTCCAGTAGGAGTGGAAAAGTTTAATTTGGTACTAATCTATTTGTATGTTACTTAAGAGTTCCTTCAGGATCTGCAGTTTTTAATCAATTCCTCTGATGTGGTTACAAAATTAAATATTTGAAACATTGCATCTCAGAGAATTCCCACCATTTATGGAATTTAAAGTCAATGCTAAGGAAGCTTGGCAGTTATATTTACTTGATTACCAGGTGGATTGGTGGTTCTCTGTGACAAATGCAAAAACACTACTTCTAGGTTAGGTTTGAAATTATGTGATACTTGGTTATTTTGGATTTTTAAAAATTATGTTTTGTTTGAGAAGATGATTTGCAGCATTTCAAATTTTAGTGATAAACTAAGCAATCTAGTAATATATTTATACATTATTCAAAAATTCATATTTCCTAAAATAAATGGAATGTTTCTGCCATTTGTAGCAAAAAGTTTTGGGTAAATTTATAAGCTTGAGTGAAGTTATTTTGTTGCTTTACATACTGACATTTTACCTCATGCTTATGTAAATTTAATTGTGTTCCCATTGACCATTGCACATCCCTGTGTTATAGCACCTAGCACAAGAAATCCACACTTTTATTTACAGTTCCCACTAGTAGATAATATGTAATGTATGTTATTATGCTTTGTATTGCTAGCATCTACCAAAAGTCTTCCATAGCATAAGTAGTCTATAAATTTTTTTGAGTTGAATCTGTTAAAAAAAGATCATAGGACTTTTATTAAATATGAAATGAAAAAATT
The DNA here is from genome assembly GCA_006410875.1 of Neotragus pygmaeus. Taxonomy (NCBI): domain Eukaryota; kingdom Metazoa; phylum Chordata; class Mammalia; order Artiodactyla; family Bovidae; genus Neotragus; species Neotragus pygmaeus. The sequence goes on from SJYV01029990.1 coordinate 3,298,643, forward strand.
TTATACCATATACTAGTCAATTACCAATAATAGTGGAATATTAATTGCAATTTAGTGTGCTAACTGTTTTGGCATAACATTTAATGCTCTGAAACTCACATTCAGTAGTAGGGCATATTTTACTCCCTTACTTATCTGTAAAATCTAAAAATTTGTTAAAAGCCCTGTGTTTAACATAAACACAATATACACTCAACTAAGTAAAATATTAGTGCATTCATTTTCTTATGTATTATATAATGACTTTGACAACCTTGTTGGCACAAAGCAATATTAAAACAAAACAAAAATCTTCCCTTAATCAGCTTGTTCCTTTTCATTTTTTTTAAGAGGAGAAGGAATGGATCATTGAAAGTAGCCTCTTTTAATTCAGAAGAATAGATTGAAAAAAATCTTATATTATGACCATTCATCTGAATTTAATGGCTTGGTAATAATTTGGTGTACCCTTTCTTTCTGTATACTCCATGTATTTTTATTATAATAGGTGTATTATATATAGTAACATTTTCCCATATCGTCAGAAACTCAGTGCTGTAATTATTAATGACCACTAATGTATGAATTACTTCTTATATTTTCCTTAATATGATTTAACTACTCATTCCCTGGTTAATAGATATTTAGATTTTGAAACATCTGATTTATAAGTATACTCTCTTTTTCCCCCTGTTTAACTCATGTAGCTTCGAAGTCCTGATGACGGTTTTGAAGGCAAGTCTCTTTTTGAGAGCTGGAATGAAAAAAGTCCTTCCCCTGAATTCAGTGACTTGCCAAGGTAAACAAACAGAACTCTGTAAGGAATTGTGTCAAAAATAAAGGATAGCTTCTCTTAATAAGTAATAAAAGTTTAAAATTCTCTAACATCTGATAAAGATTAAGCAAATAAAATTGTTACCTGAAAACTTGGTTTGTCTCTGAAGGGGTGTAGAGCCAAAAGACACAACCAAGTCAAAGAACTGGAGATGGAAGGATGAATTACTTGCAGCAAGTTTGGAAAACATTGTGTATGACTCTTTGTGACCCACTGCGGGGGTGTAGCCCACCAGGCTTCTTTGTCCATGGGATTTCCCAGACAAGAATATTAGAGTGGGAGTGGGTTGCTGTTTCCTTCTCTGGGGGATATTCCCAACCCAGGGATCAAATCTACATCTCCTGTGTCTCCTGCATTGCAGGCAGATTCTTTACTTGCTGAGCCATCATGGTAGCCTGGAAAACACAGGGGATCTTTCCTAAAGCAGTATCTCCCTGAACAGTAAAATCATAGATGTTTTAAGCTAAGAGTACATGCACATTCATGAAGGGGCTTGAGCAGGGTATCAGTTCAGTTCAGTTCATTCGCTCAGTCGTCTCCGACTCTTTGCGACCCCATGAATAATTCATAATAAAATTGGGACAAAATTTGAAAAAGTCCAAACTTTAGTTGACTGAGTTCAGAAATGGTTAACATCATCATTCCCAGCTGATCTGGTGGTTGAGCACACAGAGGGGTTTACCTTCTGAAGAACAGCTCAAAAATGTTCTTTCGGCTAATATTTACCATTGTAACTGAACTGAACGTCTTTACAACAGGCTTATTATCTTTGCTGTTGTTACTTCTCTTGCCCAAGTCATTTGTTCCTAAATTTTCTTGTTGCCTTAATATCATTTATTACTGAGCCTGTTCAGGGCTTTATCACAAAATGGCTTAGATCAAAAGTGAGTTGTCTTATGTCAAGAAAGCCAAACCTAGTTCTCTTTTTCTAGGGACCCCCTACCCTGTCTGCTTACAAATATTGTTATGTGTTTTGAAATTAAATCTGTAGGCCATCAAAATGTGGTTCTCTTTTGAATAGATTATGCCCATGGTACCTAAGTCTGTCCTCTTGCTGCTTAATAAATTTCTTTTTTTTCTGAACATCATGCGATATTTTGGTTATTCTGAGAAGAATATAAGCATCATATCAGGTTTAGCCATATCTTCACAAGCAAGGGATAAGGAATAAATATCTCAGTAGTTTGAGATTAAGGTAATGGTATGAATAATTTAAATTTTTAAGGATAGGATTTAAATCTGAGTTATCTGAAAATTTTCTGATTCTTTTAACTGTATCATGTACAACAAATAAAGATAATAAAATAAGTCAGTGAAGGAAAATAGTTTCCAACTTCAAGAATTTTTAATAGTGAAATACAATTCTTCTTGATTCTCTTAAAGAGCACCTAAAATCCCTGGAATTTTCTAAGAGTGAGAGGGACAAATGTATCTTTTGTTTTGTTAATGAGGTAACATAGACCCACACTTAAAGTGGGGACTGGTTGCCAAGAGAACCAATGAGTGATTTGAGGGTTGTAACTCTCAATCTGGCCCTCAACCTCCCTGGAAGGGAGGCAGCCTGAGGTTGACTCAGTCATTGGTGTCCAATAGCTTAACTGATCATGACCATGTACTGAGATTTTCATAAAACCTCAAAACTATAGAGTTTGGGGGAGCTTCCTGGCTGGTGAACATGTGGAGATGCTGGAAGAGTGGTGAGCCTAGACAAAGTTGGGAGTTCTGACCCTTTTCCTATACCTCATCCTATGCATCTCTTGCATCTGGCTGTTTCTGAATTATAATCTTCCACAAGAAATTGGTGATCTAGTAAGTAAATGCTTCTGTTGGTTCTATGAGCTGCTCTAGCCAATCCAAGGAGGGGTTTGTGGGACCCTCTTCTCTGTAGTGGTTGGTCAGAAGCACAGGATTCTGAGTTGGGGGGTAGGACAATCTCTGGTGGCAAGCCCTTCATGTCTGGGACCTGACTCCAGGTGGGCAGTGTCAGAACTGAGTTGAATTGTAGAACACCCAGCTGGTGTCCTGGAGAATTGTGTGCTGTTGGTGTGGGAAACCCTCCCCTCCCCACATAAACAGGTTGGAATTGGGTCCAGAAACTCAAAAGAACAATGATAACCCCTCCCCAAAATAGTCTAGCAGTAGATATTTTGTGATCAAAAATGACATTCCCTTTTTTTTTCTTGCTGCTTCTCTAAAGGCAGTATATCTAAAAATTGTATTTATAGTATTGAGTGGAAATTTAGTTTAATTCATTTTGATCTGTAGTAAATGAAGAAGTTACTCAAATAATCCTGTATTTTATCTCTAAAAGGATTAGCAAATTAGGATCTGGAAATGATTTTGAAGTGTTCTTCCAAAGACTTGGAATTGCTTCAGGCAGAGCAAGGTATACTAAAGATTGGGTAAGTCTATTAATAAGTTCTTCAGGATTAATTATGAATATATTTTAGCTAAACAAATAATTCTGGATCAAAAAAAGTGACTTAAGCACCATGCTCACTACATCCTTGATTTTGTTCAGCAACTTAGAATTCTTCCCATTTTTAATTGGTTTCTCCTGATGTCTGTCTACTCAGACGGGTAAAGCATCTGCCTGCAATGCGAGAGACATGGGTTTGATCCCCAGGAGAAGGAAATGGCAACCCACTCCAGTACTCTTGCCTAGAAAATTCCATGNCCATAGGGTCACAAAGATTGGACACGACTGAGGCGACCTTAGCATGCAACAGAACTCAGTAGAATATGTCCAAGTGAGTTACGAAAACCAAGATATGACACTGTGTAAAGCATATGTCTACCCTCAGGCGTACACATATGTGCAAAAATGCATTCTCCATGTTTTAAAGAAAGTGTGCCTCCTGTGACTTGGTCTTCATATTTGCCTCTGAAATTTCAGATTCAGCATCAGCAGGAAACCATATTTGAATTCTTTAATAATGAGAAAGAATTGACACTGTCTCTTTCTTCTCTGCTTGGCTTGGTTATGGGTGTTGTGAGAGGTAAGGTCTGTGTCCTGGCTCATAACAGAATTACAGTCATAACTTTAAATGTGTGAACCATCTCTCTATACTCAGCTGTGTTGACTGACCACAGGCCCTTTTAGTGTGCGTGTATAGATAGATTTTGCTCACTCGGAATGAGCTGATGTTGGGCAGGTGGATAACATCACACCACAATGAAGTCATTCTCTCTCTCCGTGGCCTCCACAATTTCCCATTTCAAAAGACTGCCTCTCCCTTTCTATTTCTAAGCCCCACCATGGATCAAGGGCTTCCCAGGTGGTTCAGTGGTAAAGAATCTACCTGCTAGAACAGGAGACACAAGTTTAATCCCTGGATTGAAAAGATCCCCTGGAGAAGAAAATGGCAACCTACTCCTGTATTTTTGCCTGGAGAATCCCGTGGACAGAGGAACAGGGGAGGCTACAGTCCATGGGGTTGCAAAGAGTCGGACACGACTGAGCACAAACGCACATACACACACGCACACCGTGCCTCAGAGCACAACAGCTGGTGTCCTTTTCTGAATCAGTGGCGAAGATTCAGTTGAGAAGATGGTCATGGACTCATTTCACATTTGGCATTAACTTGTACAAATAGGAAGCTTGCTCTCTGTCCATTGTGTGGGTAAGACTTCTTTGAGCAGGTCCTGGTTTGGGAGGGTAATAGAGTTTCAAAAACAAACTCGGGATAGTCATCCGTCTCCTTTATTTCTCTGCATGTAGGCTCCACATTTCTTTCTCCGTTTCCCTCTCATTTCATTTTCATGAAGCTGAGAGGGACATGAAGGCTCAGGGCAACATGAGGAGGGGAAGGCCAACACTGAACTGAACTTCTAGCTCTGGCTCCTCATTTTTATCCAATTTCTGATTATATACTCATATTTTGCCGCAAGCAACTAGTAGTTTTAGTACCAGAGAGTGGTCAGGTCTGAAAAGACAAAGTTGATGGCTATAATCATTATGCTTTTCTGGACCAGGTTCTGCAGCAGCAACAAATCCATCCCAAGACCAGGTGGCAGGAAACTGTCATAGCGATGGCGGCTGTTCCTAAGAGCAGCATCACTGAGGAAGTTCTCAGGCAAGCACTACCCCCTGAGAAAGAGCACAGCTTCAAGCTGATCTTTCACTGGAGAAAACCAATGACACTATTGAATGGCACTAAGAGCACACCCCGCCAACTTCCTCCACCACTAAGGTTGACGATCAATGGATGAGGTTGTTTGTAGAGATGAAAAAGCACAAAAACCTTGTTGGTAATTGATGGTGAAGATGTGGGTGACTCAGGTCTTAAATTGTCTTCTGTCCGCAAATCTGTTCTCAGATGTATGTGAGATATATGTATGTTCTCAGATGTATGCAGGAAGACTTACATTTCCTATGATCCTGAGGGACTTCCCCTGAGCTGTGCTCTAGGACTCATTGCTTGTTTGTGGTCTCTTGGCCTTCTTGTGGATCTTTGGCAAGCCAGAAACTGGGAGAAATGCATGTGGGAGAAATGACATGAAATGCATGTCATTTTGAGCAGTCACAGAAAGTTTAAAACTTACCATAGTATTTTAATGTGCAAACAGCAGGGAACATTTAAAAGTCACCTGCAGGGTAATTGCCATCTTCTTGTGCTGTGAAAGAGTATACATGGTGCCTAAAAGCCTCTTGGCCCCTTTATATCTCAATAACATCCCATTTCACCCTGCCAGTCATGTGGAATTAGATTCACTGACTTCAATAGGGAGAGGCACAGTTCATCTGAGGAAGCTGTACACATTCTCAACCCTGTCTAGAAAGTGTAGAAAGCAATGGGCATGAGGCTTGGGGAAGAAATAGGGCTTGGCTGGGCCAGGGAACAGAAAAGAATCTAGTGAGTCAAGTGAGAGAGGGGAAAAGGAGGTCAGAGGCCGAGTCATGGATTCTGTGAATAGAGGCTTAGGCTTTAGTTGAATATCACTGGGGGAGACGAAGGGCTTTCAGCAAAATTTTGATATTATCTGATTAAAAAAAATCAATTTGGTTGTTTGTGTAGAATGGATTTGAGAAAGGCAGGAATGGAAGTAGTAAGACCATAATCAGGTGGTTTTAGGAATCAGATATTACAGTGGATTGGACTATGGTGTGCTGTTTTGTTTTACCATTCCTAGGTTATGGCCTGAGATGGCTAATTGAACATTTGATTATGTCCAAATTCTGCCCAGCAGAAAGAAGGAGTGGGGCATGAGAAAGAACTGCTCTTTCCCTTTAAGGATACGTTTTCAGAAGTTACACTCACCACTATACTAAAGATCATAGCTGCAAAGAAGGCTGGGAAATGTAGTTTTCTTCTAAGTGGCCAAGTCCTACTTAAAAATTTGGGGTTCTATCTGCAAGAAGTAGAAAACAGACACTAGAGAACAGTAATATCTGCTAACCTCTATTAAAAAAGAAAAAAAATAGATATGTTTGCTATAAGCAAAATATCTAAGAAACTATACATGAATTTCTTTTGAAATAAAAGTTTTGCTTCCTTGAGATCTACGTTAAACTTTTGGATTATTATGTCGGTCCAAGATTCACAAACTATCTAGCTAAATGTGGATCAAGTAATTGGTTTTAGTCGCAGCTGGGCAAACACCAGATAACTTCCCAGATGCATGTCTGTCTATTAAGAACACAACTGGAAAGAATTCAGCATGGACTTGAGGTCAGAATGGTGCCTCCTTCTGCTGCACCACAGTTCATCCTTGGGACCTGCTTCTGCCTAAGCCTGGGCTGTGTGTGGGTATGTTGAGAATGAAGGCAGAGTGTGATCCACTCTTGCCCAGTAAACTTAGAACTCTGACTTATTCAGATTCTCCTCCGCTTTGGGAAAATAAATAAGAGATAGAGGTCTAGGGGGGAGACATATACTTTGGAAGTAAGGTTGGGGTAGGGATCTCTTCTTTCTGAGCGAAGTGTAAATATAGTGGAGATAAAAACAATTATCAAAAAAGTGGAAGCTAATTTTTTTTAATTTGGTAGATAATTGCTTTACAGTCTTGTATTGTTTTCTGCCATATGACAATGTGAATCAGCCATAAATATACATATATCCCCTCCCTCCTGAGCCTCCTTCCACCCCCCACCCCATCTCACCCATCTAGGTCATCACAGAGCACCAAACTGAGCTCCTTATGTTATACAGAAACTTTAGCCAATTTTAAAAGAGCAGGATGCTTGGGGCTGGTGCATGGGGATGATCCAGAGAGACGATGTGGGGTGGGAGGTGGGAGGGGGATTCAGGATTGGGAGCTCGTATACACCTGTGGTGGATTCATGTCGATGTATGGGAAAACCAATACAGTATTGTAAAGTAGAATAAAGTAAAAATTAAAAAAAAATACACTAAAAAAAAAGAGGGGTATGGTCATGGGTATTTTGAGTTGTACAATTAATTGCCTCAAATATGCTTTGTCTGGGTAATGGATATATGGCCTTATTTTAAGCACCCATCATATTCTTATGAAACCTCAGCACAAGGAAAATAAGAAGAAAAAAGGCAAAAAGACAGGTGTTTAAAAATGATGCAGTTTGGTGCCTTAAGGCACTGAAAGAGAAAGGGAAGGAAAACATCCTGTAAGAACGGTGGTGGAGGAGGTTGGGAGGGGAAGTGGATGGAGAAAGGTTAGGAGGTTGTGGCAGGTTTGAGGTTGGGGAAGCAGGGCAGTGGGTGTCCCCTCCCCAGAGACCTGGAAGAGTGAGTGCACTGGTGGGCTTCCAGCACACTCATGGGATAATAGAAGAGAGGTTAATAAAAGGACCATTTATAAGGTATGGGCCCAGGTAAAGGCCCCAAGTCAGGATGGAGCATGCTCAGGAACCAGCAACTGTGGGAAGACCTGGAGGTCCACGGGCAGTGACTTGTCACAGGACCCTGGCGAGGGCCTCAGAGGCCGGTGAGGACTCGGGTAGAGAAACACCAAGTCAGGGTTAGGGAAAGAGATGGAGGCATCAATGCTCTGACTGCTGTCTTCTCCTGCCTTCCCACCTCCTGGAGGTGCCTCCCACTGGGCAAATTTGACGGAAAGCCTGAGGCTAGGGAGCCCAGGTGAGACAGTCACAAAGCAACCTCCTAGGACATACAGCAGGATAGAGAAGGATCGAGAAGGACAAATGAAGAGCCTGCATGGTATTTTGGTGGAATGTCAGGTAGGGGGCTGTTGGGAAGAAGCTATATCAAAATCCCTGCCACAGTTTTTGAATAATTAATTGCTTTCAAACATTCATTGAACACCTGCTCTGTTAGGGACGAGTGACACCAAATAAGTCAGACAGAGACTTTGCCTCTGTGGGACTCCTAAGCCAGCACACGATTGTGGTTCTTATGGCAGAAGGTGGAGACAGTGGGCTGGGGAACAGCAAAAGGCAGCTCTGCCTGAGAGAAGGCTTCCTGGACGGAGGGGATGGATGGATGGGTGGGATGATGCTTGAAGTACAGTTGATTTACAGCATTGTGTTAGTTTCAGGTGTACAGCAAAGTGAGTCAGTTATACATACCCATACATTCATTCTTTTTTTTTTTAGATTATTTTCCCATTATAGGTCATTATAGAATATTGAGTAATTTCTCTGTGATATACAGTAGGTCCTCGTTGGTTGTCTGTTTTATACATGGTAGTGTGTACATGTTAATCGCCAACTTTTGAGCTGGATGTTCCATCTGTGCAGAAGGTGAAGGTGTCTCTCTTCACAGAAGCAGCATGGGCAGGATGACAGGCATCATCTGGGATGACAGTGAAGGCATGAAGCTGGGAAGGAGGGTGGGGCAGTGTCTGATACCAGTGCTTCAGGCGCCAGTTTCATGAGTTGGGATATTACCCTTTGCATGGGCAAATGGAAGTTAACGGAGGCTTAAAAGGGATGTACATCTTGAAAAGGATGAACTGATGCAGAATGCTTTCCACACCTGTTTTCTTAGTACACTCTCCTTTTCCCTCTCATTTCTCTCTTTTTCCTCTATGCCTCACCACATTTTTTGTTGTTGTTCTGTTTCTGGAAACTGAAATATCCAGAGTGAAAGGATTAGTTAGAGTGGATTCAGTGTAGGAAAAAAAAAAATATCCCAGGTTAAAAAAAAATTCCCACTTCAGTTGCCAGTAGGGGTTTAATTTGAGGCAGTGGAAATATTGAGGATGCCAACACAGAAATTAAATTGCTTCATGAGCCAGTGCTTAGTGGTCGGCCACAATAAAGTAAAAATGAGATGTTACTCCATGACAACTTGAAAAGATGTCTTGAAATATGATCAGTATTCAAGACGCCTTATTGTAGGCTGAATATGAATATATAGCATGAACTGAACGAATGAAAATACAAACACATACCCTCACATTACTTTTCTGCACATTGATCAGCAAAGAGAAAATTCTTTCAGACTTTGGGGAGAAAGTCCTTTGCCTAATGATTCAAACAACCATTTCTTATCTGCACTTTTATTTTATATACCCTTTACACCTGTTTAATTAATCCTAAACATGATGCTGACTGCTAATTAAACAGCCCTGAAAGTGACTGACTGAAGGTAGTAATTTGAGATAATTAGTTTTGGTTTCAAACACTCAATTTTCACACTTTGTGCTCATTTTTAGAAAGGGGTGGCTCATTATTATAGGCAGGGTGTGGATTGTGTAGGGCATTTTACTGCTGGACTCTGAGTAGCTGAGGAAGTAGGAGGATTATTATATATCCAGATAGGCCAGTGTAATGGTATAGCACTATGGAATTTGCTATAGAATGCTCCCTGTTCCCTCCTACACATGTGTGTGCATACACACACACACATACACACACACATACACAGAATTCCTTTCAAAATGAAGCTCAGGCTGTTGGATCTTCTTCACTAGAACATAGAAACACACACGCTCTTGATCTTTGGGAAAGATCTCTAGCAAAGGGTAGACCTCACTGAATCATCCCTTATCTCTTTCCCAGGTCCTCTGGAAGCAACCAAGAAGGGCAACATTTGGTGTGTGGTTAGAGATTTGGATGGATGTCCTTGCTAAGTATTTATGTACTCGAAAGCACACAGCCTAATCAAGGGGACAATCTATTAAGAGGTGACTGGTATATCTGGCAGAGAATGCAAAGGAATAAAAAGGACACAGGTCAAGACTGGTTTCCATAATCCCACAATATTGACAAGCAAGTTAGTAAGGTCCTACTAGGAGAACAAGACCCAGAATTGGGTGTGAAATAGACTAAATCATTGTTGTAGATGATATAGATAGATGCAGGTTGCTGCTGCTGCTGCTGCTGCTAAGTCGCTTCAGTCGTGTCCGACTCTGTGCAACCCCAGAGACGGCAGCCCACCAGGCTCCCCCGTCCCTGGGATTCTCTAGGCAAGAACGCAGGAGTGGGTTGCCATTTCCTTCTCCAAGATGCAGGTTACTCAGAAGCCAAACAAGTTCTTCAGCACCCTGGAGAGCTCCAAGCACAGTCTTCTGGGTAAGGAGGCTTTTATACCTTAGGATGTTGAGTGTCACTTCACTGGCCACCAAAAATGGAGGAGGGCTCTCCAGACCTACAAAAGGTCTGGATACAGATGTTGAGGGCTTTTTCAAGATGAAACTTGTAACCTCCTTGTGGATTGGGGATTGTCTGGTCACGGGGTGGTAGATGATGGATGGTTCCCAGAGTGTGTAGCTCTGTGCAGGAAGATGAAACGGCAGCCCACTGAACATCAGAGCCCTGACATTAGCCACGAGATCTGATGGAGAGCAGAGTTAACAGTTTTATGTATTAGTCAGACCTGCATCTTCAACCAAGCATCCTGAGTTAGGGCATCGTAGAGTCGTTTTGACCTCTGGATTTTCACATCACAGATGAGGTGCACATCTCTTAAACTCCAGAGCCCACAGTAGTGTTGCCCACTTTTTAGTTGCTTTCATTCATCTCACAGGAACCTCAGAAGAAACAAGTCAAAAACTGAGCTCATCAGTTTTGTCTTCCAAATCTCCTCTTGTTCTTCTGCCTTGGAAAATATCAAACATCATCTACTCAGATACCAAATCCATAGAACTGAGAGTCATTTCCCATTTTTTTCCTACACCTTTCTTGGTCTTTTAGATACTCACAGGTTCTACACCCTTCCTTTCTTCCCACCTGCTACTGCCTTAGTTCAATTTATTTTATACTTTCTTACATAGATTTCTATAGTAGTTTTCTAACTGGAACTAGTAGGCAACTTCTTATTCTTCCCTTTAATTCAGTGTATCTCTGAATTATGGGTCCACTGGCATCAGATTGTTCTGGAGGATATATTAAAATGAAGATTCCTAGATGTCTAGACATACTGTCAGAATTTTTGGGCATGGGGCTGCCCAGGTGGACACGGAAATGTGAGGATTTCTACACTTCCCAACGCTCCAATGTGATCTTTCTAAAACAAAATTTCTGTTGTGCCACTCCCTTGGTTACAATCATGTGGTGCTTCCTCATGACCTTGGTGATAAAGTCCATGCTCCTTGTCATACCTGAGGAACCCTTCATCCTCTGGTTGCTGTCTAGCTCTGAAGTTATACTTATGCTCCTCCCTTGATGCTCTGCTTTCCCACCGCAAGAAACGCTGCAACACCATACTCTTTCTTGACTCTCTGCCTTTGGACATGCTCTCTTGTGGCTGAAATGTCTTTCCCCATGTTTTTGCTGGATTTCCTGCATCTTCTGTGCTTGGTCTAGCCTGCATATCCCTCTGCCATGCTTCTTTAACACCCCTGCGTTCTTCTGCCCTGGCACTTTTCATAGAGTAATGCTCTTCATTTGTATATAGGAGTGAATATTGCATTTCAAACCCCTTTAAGGGTAGATTTAAGACCTGTAGTTAATTTGCTACTCAGCTTGAAATTATTTAGGAGAAACAGCATATCTCTAATTTTGAATATCTTCTAGCAATTCACCCTGTTTATGTTAGAAAATAGTCTCTTATCCTAAAGAAATTATGGTATGGATTCCTGTTTTGTGATTTTTTTTTTTGAGGATGGAAGCCTGGAAAGACGTTATAATTAAAAGATACATGGTTAGCTGTTCCCAAATCTTATTGTGGTACTCAGTGATTATATTAATAAGCACTGACTAGATTTGCAAAGGTATATACTTAAAATAATTTACCCAAAATATAATCTTAGTACTAAAATGGTATCAAGTGTAAAAAAAAAAGTTTTGTATTAAATGCTCTATTCATCATTATGTAGCCTTTATATCCTAAAGCCAAAGATGATTTCAGAGGTGACCTTTTCTGAGGCATGTGTGTACATTTCATGTTCATTTCTGCCTCATTTCTTCACTGGAAGTTATCATGTACAGAATAAGAAAAGCAACAACAAAAAGCACAAACGTTTTGCTTTGGCTTCTGAAACAGTGGGGACTGAATCAAAACTAAATTCTTTCTGTTTTGTTGTTGGTTTTTAGTTGCTCAGTCATGTCTGACTATTTTGCGACTGTATAGACTGTAGCCTGCCAGTCTCCTCTTTCCATGAGATTTCCCAGGAAAGAATACTGGAGTGGGTTGCTGTTCCCTTCTCCAGGGGATCTCTTCCACCTTGGGATCAAACCCATGTCTCCTGCATTGCAGGCAGATTCTTGACCACTGGGCCACCAGGGAAGCCCTCTTGTTTAGAAATGTGCTGTGAAAGAAAGTGAGCCCACAGACCTATATAACCTACTTTCTAATGAAATTGACGGTGATGAAATCTTATCTTGGCTGCAGGCTGCTCTATCTAGGTTTCTGGTATAGCTTTGACTGTTTAATCTCTTGTGCAACAGTCCATCATTTGACAAGATTCCTCATGGGTGGAAATGACCTGTCATTTGTTTTGCAGATACCTCAAATCAGCTATGCATCCACCGCCCCAGAGCTAAGTGATAACACCAGGTATGACTTCTTCTCCCGGGTGGTCCCTCCTGACTCCTACCAAGCGCAAGCCATGGTGGATATCGTGACGGCCCTGGGGTGGAATTATGTGTCGACACTGGCTTCTGAGGGTAACTACGGAGAGAGTGGTGTGGAGGCCTTCACTCAGATCTCGAGGGAGATTGGTAAGTGTATATTTATCAGATGATCGTGTTTGAGGCGACAGGCTGTGGAAGTCTGAATGTCCCCAAGAGCTCTCTGATCTGTGTGGGATAATTAGAGCTCCTACAGATGCATGACCCAGGCTGTCCACTCTAGGGGGAAGCTGGGCTTATTATAAATGGTTTTGTTGTTCATGGTCTATCAAGGTGACACTCTTGTGCTAATTTAGGAAGCAGAGCTCCTGACTCAGGCGAACATTTTTTAAAGTTGTCTGTTTTGACGTGGGAGTTTGCTGGCACATTAGAGCCACTGTATATTTGAATAAATGACATACTATTTGATTGTTCTAGATGGAAGCTTACATTAGCAAGTCATTAAATATTTTTAAAAAGGCAGTAGAATTTAACATTGAACCCTAAAGGGATTAAGACTGGTAATCATCTTAAAATAATACTGAAGTAGCCCCCAAGGCTGTACTTGAGTGATATTCATATTGTCATTTTTGACTTTATGAATTTTGATTCTTACCTCAAACTCTGAAGCTTACGATGAGTGGGATTAAGGGCAAGATGTGGAAACCCGTTTAGAACAGGGCGCTTGTGAACTCTGTCTTGGATTTTTTCAACGTTCTCATTCAAATCTCCGTAAGCATTTTACTCTGTGTGTATTTATCCACAAGGTTGTAAATCTACTGCACAATGTGGAAGAACCAGAAGACAAAAACACCTCAGGGCATAAATCTTATTGCTGATTGGGCAACAATAACTTTTTGGATGAAAGGAGATATGTTACCAGTTACTTAACAAATGCTATTGTTCTTACTAAGAATTACTGACTAAAATTTGCATATTTTTCTATTGCATTGTTTTCTGTAATAGCAATGTTTTGCCAAAAATTTAAAGCCTCCTTTAGCTGTTTTGGGGTAATTTTGGACTTTGATAACTTAATGTTTTTCTTTGAAGCTTTAATGCAGGAAAAGACCATGGGAATGATTTGGGCTTATTCCCTAAGTAGCAGACAAAGCATCTAAATTTACTGGAGTAAGGTTTTCTCTTAAAAGATATGAAAATGCCTAAGATCTGTTGTGCTGCATGTAATAAGCATGGAAACTTATGATGCACGATATTTAGTGTGTTTAATATTTGTTCCAGTACTGTGCTGCTGCAGAAAATATAGAAAAGACCTGGTCTTGTTGGATATATTGGCTTAATTTATTTAAGGGACAGCTATTCATTCTTTGTTATAAATATCCATGATGGCATAATCTTTGCTCTTTTGAATTTTGAATTATATCACTATTGCTATAAAAATGATTCAAAACATTCAACTGAACTTTAAATGATGGTAAATTATATTACCTTCTTGGAAAAGAATCTGACATTCATCCTTAGGAGAAATGCCCACTCAAATGAAAACAGTAGCTTCTGAAAGCAGGTTGAATGCATTATTTAAGCAGCTGATGTTAGTTCTCACCAAAGTGATAATTTAACAAAAGAAGGCAACTAATAGAATATGTATTGAAATGAGAGGTTTTCTGCAGTGATCTGTACATTCTCAACTAGAGGACACATTTTGTGTGCACGCAACAGATTACTATGAAAAATTTAAGACAGGACATTGTTGCAGACTCTGATAAAATGCATTGTTTTAAAAGTTGAAAGTAAGAGTGCAGTTTTATTCTTCTTACCAGAAGGAAAAAAAAAAAAAAGAAATGCTTAGTTCTAACTTTTAGGGAACATTGCTATACTTTGGTAACTGTCACCTTAAAGGATTCAGGTGGCGCTATTCATTATTACTGTCTCTATCTTAGTCATTAGTATGGGAGAAAATAATTTTAGTGCCTTGTATATGCTCCTGATTAGAGCAACATTTCTTTTCTGTTGATCCTTTCAGTATTCTGTGACTTGATTGGCTGTCCATTCTATTTCAGTTCTCACTTATCTGGGGAATGGAGGAGGGCTGTATTGTCAATTAATATGCAGAATACTGAAAAGGCCAAATTAGTGCCACGCTAGAGTATGCCACGGAATATATTAAATATCAAAATCATCCCTCATTTTAATGACAAAGATTTTATCTAGAACAAAAATAGCTGAAAATTAAACCTTTTACATGACAATGAGATTAATGGGAATGACAAATGGTAGCAACTTAACCCATTCTGAAGTGATCTGATGACTCTAATGAAAATTCATTAGTTCTGTAACATTTGCTCCTCATACTACAACATTGATGACATCTCTGTCACTGTGTTACCAGTGTTTTTAAAGATCTTAGTCTCTTGACTGAGAAGGAGATATACGCATTCATTTTTTGGAGTGTCTGCCTATTAATGAAATTGTATATTTTCCCAACTCTTGTAAAGTTTCCTGTACTCTGTTAAGAATTTCTCCCTTCAGCAACGTTAATTGCTATGAAATTTCAGTGTAGACTGGGACTTCCTATGTTTTGTCTCTGATTAATTCTGACAGATCATAATGGAATGATAGTGAAATGGAATCTGTTTAGTGATACATTGCTTGTATGGTTTGATTATAACGTTTTTCATTTGAACAAAATCCGAGATGTGAGGAAGCATCCTTAGTGAGTCTTGGAGAACAAAGTTTATGAATGAATGGTGGTCTTGAACATAGATGTCAATGATGTCTCTTCTGTAGTCAGGATCCTTCTCAGGGAGAGAGGGACAGGAGTTATTTGATAAAATAAGACAAATAGTCCCTTGATATTCTAGTTGTTATAGTCTCAGCCCCAAGCATCCTGACGATAACGTTTTTACTGAAGAAGGCAAAAAAAAAAAAAAAAATTTGGGATCAACAAATGTCACAATTTGACTGGATCATAGTTTGTGTAGTAAGGTGTGGAAGACAAAACTGGAAGACTTGACATGGTACGTAGATGATTATTGTACCCCATAGTGTAGTAATTTTATCTTTCATTTTCTAGACAGTGGAGGAAACTACTGAATAGAGAGGAATCCATCAGAATACATATTTAAGATTTTGCTAATAAGAAGTAGAAGATGGGGAGACCAGTTGAAAGACTTTTGCAATATCAATCTTAACCTCATAGAAGGCAGTGATAATAGAAATGGATGAGGGAACAGACTTGAGAGACACTTGTGAGGTAAAGTCTCTGGAACTTAGCAATTGATTGGAAGTAGAGTTCGAAGGTGCGGAGAAGGCAATGGCATCCCACTACAGTACTCTTGCCTGGAAAATCCCATGGGCGGAGGATCCTGGTAGGCTGTAGTCCATGGGGTCACTGAGTCAGACACGACTGAGCGACTTCACTTTCACTTTTCACTTTCATGCACTGGAGAAGGAAATGGCAACCCACTCCAGTGTTCTTGCCTGGAGAATCCCAGGGATGGCGGAGCCCAATGGGCTGCCGTTTGTGAGGGCGCAGAGTCGGATACGACTGAAGTGACTTAGCAGCAGCAGCAGCAGAGTTTGAAGGTGAAGCTTCCCTGATATCTCAGCTGGTAAAGAATCTACCTGCAATTCAGGAGACCCCAGTTCGATCCCTGGGTCAGGAAGATCCCTTGAAGGGATAGATTACCCACTCCAGTATTCTTGGGCTTCCCTGGTGGCTCCAATGGTAAAAAATCCACCTGCCAANGTGGAGTTGTGCCTCCTGGGGCTGGAGGACACACAGGAGGGCCAAGCCAGGATGCCTCCTCTGGGGAAGGATACAGAGCAACGATGTCCAGCTGACTTCCAGACCTCCTCTTGCCTCCAGCCTCCCTCTCTTTCATAGGGTTTGGATGTATGATGCTAGTGGCATGCTCCATTTAATTGAGATATCAGAGGGATCTGCTGATGAATTAATTTTTAATAGAGCTTACCATTAAAGGCGCTGTCCAAGTTATTACTCAGAACACTCAGGGGATGTTCATGTCTAAACAAGTATTCTGTGTACGTGGGCCCTGATCTGGACTTGCCAATATCTCCAGCATATCATGTCAGAGATGTAAGACAGAGGAGCCCCTGGAGACCTGGAGGAAGCTGAAATCAGATGAGGTGGGGCAGGAAGGTAGCAAAGGGAAACCCCTGCAAGGGCAGCTCGATCTTTAGTCATTAGTCACTGAGCATGTATTGAGCACCTGCTGTGTTCCAGGCCGCCTTCTAGCTGGGGAAATATGATGGGGGATCAGAGACCTGGCTTTCAATGCTCTCAGGGAGGACAGAGAAAACGGGATGCCTGTGCGGCAGGAAAGTTAATGGGGGAAGGCTGGGGGCCTACAGGAACCCGAGCTGGGGCTCTGAGACCAAGTCCTGTCTCTTATACACATCTAGATGTGTATAAGAGACAGGCTACAGTCCATGGTGTTGCAAAGAGTCAGACATGACTGAGTGACTAAGCACAGCACACAGAGCTTGAAGGTAAAACAAAATTAAACTTGAAATTTTGGTTAACTGGAAAATGCAAGTACCATGAATAGAAAAGAGAGAGTAGAGTGGAAAGACTGGTTTGGAATGGGAAGCATGGTTTGATTATGAACTCAATAAACTGTAAGTGCTGGTATATACTTTTGTGGAGAAGAACACAGTCAAGGACATTGGTTGAGAGCCAAAGCAGGAGCTGAGGTGTAGTTCTGAAGCTCATTCTCCCAAAATTTATAATCGAAGAGAGAAAGGTAATTGCTAAGGTGTAGAGTGTGAATTAGAGTAAGAAATGTAGAGTGAGAATTAAAGGGGGTGAAGGATACACTTGTGGGCTTTACATACAGGAACGGGATGATGAGCATTGTTGAGGATGTAGAGGACAGGAAAGCACTGTACATGGTCGATATGAGTATAAATTGGTGTAGTCATTATGGAAAATAATATGGAGTCTCTTTGGAAATTAAAAATAGAACTACCACATGATCCAGTGATTCCTCTTCTAAGTTTATGTCCAAAGAAAATGAAATCAATATTTTGAAGAGGTATCTGCATCTTGTAGATACCCAGCTCTTGGGTAATGCTACTTTTCACTGTAGCATTATCTTCAATAGCCAAGATATGGAAACAAACTAAATGTCCATTGATGGATGAATGGGCAAAGTATATCTATATTCATGAATCTATCTATCTATATAATGGGATATTATTTAGTCTTAGTAAAGAAGGAAATCCTACCACTTGTGACAACAGGGGTAATCTGAAGGGCATTGTACTAACTGAAAAAAAGCCAGACACAGAAAGACAAATCCTGCATGCTCTCATGTATATGTAGGATTCTGAAAAGTCAAACTCATGAAAACAGAGTGTGTTGCTAGAGGCCAGTGAGGGGAGGGGTAAGGGAAATAGAAGGTATTGGCCAAACAGAATAAACTTGCAGTTAAACAGGATTAATAAATTCTGAAGAGCTAATGTACAGAATGGTAACTATAGCTTATGATACTGTGTTGTTTACTTGAAATTTACTGAGAATTGACCTCGAGTGTTCTCACTACACACATGCACAGAACTATGTGAGGTAATGGAAATGTCAATTAGCTTGATTATGGTAATCATTCGACAATGTATACTTTTATCAAAACATCGAGTTGTACGCCTTAAATGTATACAATTTTTGTTTGTCAATTATACCTCAATCAAGTTGAGGAAAATAAAATTAGTATAAATGAAAAAAATGTAGAGGTGGCAATAGTGGCCTAGATTTAGCAATGGAAAGCCAAGAATAGGGCAGACTGTTCTCTTGATGGGATTTGTGGCTATGGGAGGGCTCTAAGTCTTCTTTGAAGTTTTCCATGATGAGAGATGGTAGGAGTTCTTGATGAAAAAAATCAAGGCTATTGAGCAGATTTTCATAAGAGAACAGGAACTTTGCCAGAGGGCACAGCTGAAATTATGTGGCATTGTGACAGAGGATCAAGGATTGTCCTTGACAAGGGGTGTATTAGGGCTGCCATAACCAACTGAGTGGCTAAAAACAACAGAACTTTAACTGTCTCACAATTCTGGAGGCTAGAAATCTGAAATCAAGGTGTTGGCAGAGCCATACCTTGGAATTTGCTGGTAATCAATGGTGTTCATTGATCACCAGAGGAACCTGGTGGGCTACAGTCTATGAGTGGTAAAAGTTTGGGTGTGACCAAGCATGTATGCAGTGGTGTTTATTGGATTCATCGATCAATTTAGTCTTTGCATCCATCATCACATTGCTGTCTTTTCCCTTCTTGTTTCTCTCCCTGTCTTCTCTCCTTATAAAGATGCCAGTCATGTTGGATTAAAGGCCCCACCCTACTCCAGTATGACCTTAACTAATTATATCTGCAATAAGCCTATTTCCTTCAGTTCAGTTCAGTCGCTCAGTCATGTCTGACTCTTTGCAACCCCATGAATCGCAGCACGCCAGGCCTCCCTGTTCATCACCAACTCCCTGAGTTCACTCAGACTCACGTCCATCGAGTCTGTGATGCCATCCAGCCATCTCATCCTCGGTCGTCCCCTTCTCCTCCTGCCCCCAATCCTTCCCAGCATCAGAGTCTTTTCCAGTGAGTCAACTCTTCGCATGAGGTGGCCAAAGTACTGGAGTTTCAGCTTCAGCATCATTCCTTCCAAAGAAATCCCAGGGCTGACCTCTTTCAGAATAGACTGGTTGGATCTCCTTGCAGTCCAAAGGCCTCTCAAGAGTCTTCTCCAACTCCACAGTTCAAAAGCATCAACTCTTCAGCGCTCAGCCTTCTTCACAGTCCAACTCTCACATCCATTCATGACCACAGGAAAAACCATAGCCTTGACTGCTGCTGCTGCTAAGTCGCTTCGGTCTAGACAGACCTAATTATAACTGCAATAACCCTATTTCCTTATACGGTCACATTCTGAGGTATTGGGTGTATCTGTCTGGGAGACGCAATGTAATACCCACGACAGGGGAGATAGTATGAAGAAGGGTATACTCAGGGAGAAAATTTCCATGGCAGAGATGGGAGGTAAACCAGGAGGACGAACAGCAAGCAATAAAGATGAGGGGGTTTCTAAGCAGACAGAATTTGGTAATGGAGAAGACCATAATATAATATGCTCAAAAGTTCCTTTTGAAGTGCTGCAGAGTTTTACTCTCTCAGTCTTGACTAGTTGGGTAGATGAGGTGACCTGATGGATAGTTCAGGGTTCTAGATTGGGTGGGGTCTTTGCGTCTGGCTTTCCCAGGATTCTAAGCAGTCAGAAGTTCCCTGGTAAAGTCGTTGGCCACTCCCTATACAGTGGGGCTACCAGTTGTTCAGGCCCCCTGCTTTGTGTAATTCCAAGCTATTCTTTTCAGTAACACCTGGGAAATTATGGACATCTGAGAATCCTTCTGGCCTAACTGATTTTTATTTTTCCCTTTGGTCTTTTTTGGCTTGAGGGAAGGGAATAGCTTAGTTGCTACTGGTTGTTAGGACTTTGCCATCACCTATTTTGCACACCCTCAGTTCTTAGGACCTATGTCTGTCTTGTTTTAATGATTTGATATGATGTTTTCATTGATATTGTAATAAGGAGGTTAATAACACATGCCTATGCTTTTCTGTCATAAGCTCTGGAACTTGTAGCTTGTGACTCAATAAATGACTTCCTTGAGGCTTTAGTTGTTTCCCCTCTTTGTCTTAGCTTATTATATTATTTAAAAAAGAAGACAGGATAATAAATGTTAATGCTGCCATGATCATTATAAAGGGGCAAGGAAGCTAAAGCTTTATCTTTGAAGATAAAAGGAATGTGTGAAAGCACTGTATCTTATCACTGTGAATTTGCACAGTATGGCAACACATGTCCTTTAATCAGCCATTGTGTTTATGAATGGCTTATTGAAGATGACAGGCCTGCAAGTTGTCACTGCACACATTATGGGGGCAGAATAGACCTGATTCTGTCAAGTCTTCTACTGTACGTGACTTTTTTTCCTCCCAATTTGCAAAGGTTGGAAGCTTCTGACTATTGTCTGACATGTGTTCCGAATCTTAAAATCTCAGACTTGGGAGGGACCACAGAGGTCGTTGGATTGGCAAAAATTTGTTCAAAATGTTAATGCAATAAATCAGTTTAATAATTCTTTTTTTATGTGTATAAAATGACCGACACTTGCCAAAACACTTGATAGTAATTTATTTTTGGTGTGGATCAAGAAATAAAGTAAATTTCATTCCAACTCTCTGATGAAAAAGTGCCCACTGATCATATTTTTAAGCTATCTCAGTACAGTTTTAAAAGGAAGCATTTTTTCCCTCCTGGGCTCTAAACAAGAATCAAGTTTCTATTAACTGCAATGGATTCGCATTGAGATTAAAACAAAGTATTTTCAATGACAAAGGAAAAAAAATACAGAGAGCAGCCTTTTCCCTCAGATGTTCATTGCTTTGGAAAAATGACTTCCAGCAGGCAAAAATCAATTTGACAAAAGTATTAATGTTGTAAAATACTATGAATGAAAGGAAACATTTTAATTCAATTGAAACTTTTGCTTTATATTCCTACAGCTGAGTTCCATTGATAACACCACATTTCAAGTTGCAAATCATATTTAATTAATATTAACACCAGGTAATTGACAAGAATAACTTCAAAGGAGGGCTGAGGAAATTGCAAACTGGAACTGCAGGTGCAGCGATCCTGCAGAAGCTTTACAGGGATCCAAAGAAAATGTATATGATTTTGACAATTACTGCAGAACTTGATCAAATAGAGCATCATTTCAAAGCTGTTCTTCACTCTGGCCTTGCTTAATATTTAGGGCTTAGGAATGGCTAAGTAGCAACAGCTGCTATTAATGTGAAATGGCAAATAGCATCGAATAGATGCTTTTAAACCTATGATTCTAACACTGTAGTTAAGCATTTAGTAAACAATGGCAGTTTGATGCAGTGAAACCCACCTTGGGATCACAAATATGTTTAAATTCCCCTTCAATTAAGAGGCTTTGTCTGAAGATTCATTTCCTTCTCTGTAAAATAGATAAGGCCTCTGCTCAGTGATCATCACGTGATAGAATGTTCTTCATAAACTTGAAAGTGCTATTTGATATCAGGTATTGCTAGTGAAAGAAGTTGAGGTAATACAGGTTTTTTTTTTTTTCCAGAATGTGTGGCAAAGCTGTAGATGATTGTGAAGGTGATGGATGTACTGCCTGCTTCTCAAGCAATGAGAAGGCTTTGCTTGATTCATTATTTTCAAACTTAATCATATTCTGCCTGAAAGATCAGAGAGGAGATTTTGAATGGCTTCTGACTACCTACTCTCTATGTTGCTAGTCCTCCACAACCACCATGGTATGGATTCTACCCTGTCTTATTCTTGTCGCCCCTGGCTATTGCATATTGCTTATCATATCAGCAACAGTGGTGTTTGCTTGAGTCTGCTTACTCCGGTAGGACATTGTTCAGATATCAAAAGAAAGAAAAGTGAAAGTGAAGTCACTCAGTCATGTGACCCCATGGACTGTAGCCTACCAGGATGCTCTGTCCAGGAGATTTTCCAGGCAAGGGTACTGGAGTGGGTTGCCATTTCCTTCTCCAGGGGATCCCAACCCAGGGATGGAACCCTCCCACATTATAGGCAGATGCTTTACCGTCTGAGCCACCAGGGAAGTTAAGATATCAAGGTATCAAGTTCAGATATCAAGACAAGCTTGCCGCATCCTTAGCGATGTGTTCTCATGAGCTTAACTCTGTGGAACCACTTGCCATTCTGATTGTAATGCCAATTTCCCTGTATACCTCTCTCACCAGAATGTGTTTTTCTCAATAGAAGAGTCCTCTTCCATCCGAATCCCCAGCAGACTACCTAGTATATGCCACATGCTTCATGAACTTCTGTCGAATAACACTGTCGCCAGCCTCAGAGAAGTGTAGGTGCTGTGATCCTTGTGGTCAGGCTTGCTTGCTCTCTGGAAACCTAAGGGCGGAGATGGCCGCAACAATGGCTTGTGCATTTTCCTTGCTAACATGTAACCTCTGTGGGAACATTTGGGACTTCCCTACTGTTGAACCACTCAGAATTCTTTTTTTTTTTTTTTAAATTACTGGAAAATACTAAAGCCTGTCATCTGCAGGTTGAACCCACCCTTAATTCCTCAGTCCAAACAGTGCTGGGAAGTGGATTAGAGCTTCTTATCAGCTGGGTTTGACTTTCAGATCTGTCATAGTCTAGCTGCAAGATCTTGGGTAAGTTACTCTTGCTGTGCCCCACTTTTCTCATCTGTACAATGGGAGTAACAATTGTATAAGGATTGAATGAAGTCATACAGAACAATGTGTGGCTCACGTTAAGTGGTCCACAGGTGCCAACTTGTGTGAGGAGCCCATTTTCACTGATGTGTGATCCAGGGGTCATCTTATTGCCCTGAGTCTGTGCCAAATTTGCTCAGTGAGCAAATAAGAAGGCAAAGTGAGGCCTCCATCAGAGGACAAATCAAAGCAGCCAGTACCCCTCATTCCTAAAACTTGCTTTGCACCTCCTGGTAGAGACCAATCCAACTATTATTAATGATAATAATCCAAATATTATTTTTTATTAGCATGACTAATATCGTATGTGGAATAGTGTTGGCACCTGGTTGAATGCATGAATTGATTAAATGCCAATCAGCGCTGGTTCACCAAATATGCTTTCTCTTCTTCCTTTTGAACGTTCTGTGCATTAGCTGACTCAGCCAGCATTCATTGTGTACTCACTGTGGATCACGGCATCCTTGTTCTAGACTTTCAGGATCCAGAGATGAATCATGGCCTCTGCGTCCTAGCTGGTTACTGTGTATCTGAGGAAACAGAGATGTAAACAAACAATTATAAATGAATGTGAGCATTTTCTTCATAGAGGCATCAACTAGAGTCACTGTCCAAGAACACAGTGCCCAAGAGAGGGTATCCAGCAGTGCGTGCAACGAAAAGACCTGTGATAAGGCTGTGGAGGGCAACAGTTTACGACCCCCAGACTCAAAGGGAGTACATTGTGTGATGTGAGTGAAGTACATTTAGGTAAGGTCAACACAATTTCCTGAGAAAAAGAGACAGCACCAAAACTGTGTGTAGAATATGATGCCAACTTTGTAACATATATATTTGTGAGATGATTAATGTATGTGAAAATATGTATAGTTTTTGACAAGTCTTTCTCTTTATCAGAGTATATTTGCTTTACGATGCTGTGCTTGTTTTGGACAAGTCTTATTCCTTGATCTGTCAGTGGTACTCAGGTGTGTCTCTTCGCAGACGACCAGTGTCTGACTTGCTCTTCAGCTTCAGCCCCTGTTCTCTCTGCTCGCTGCCACCCAGCGTCATCCAGGGCCTTGGCAGCAGTTTCAGTTCTGTTCAGTCCCTGAGTCTTAAAACAGGGCCAACAGCTCGTCCCGACCTCAGCTTGCAAGTTTCTGGGCTTTGGAATGAGTTTACCATGGTGGACCTGTACCTGGTGGTCCCAGAGTAAGCTTTGGGCCCCCTTCTAGATCCCTGCACACTCACAGTGCTGCCTCACCTTGACTCACCCTCTGCATCCCCAGGAATGGGGCTCTGCCTCAGATGCTGGCCTCTGAGGTTGAACCATAACACACTGGCTGTCCCTTGGCAACTCTTTCACCCGACTGGGTGGAGGTGACTGATGCAGTTGTTGGGATCCGACTGCGTGAAACCATTGCACAGAATCCTGTCTATTGGGTTCCTGGGATGTGTGGGGGTCCTGACCCTGTCTAGCTTGTTGTCTTTATATTGCTCATGTCCTTTCAGTGTCATATCCCTAGACTAAAGGAGTTCTGCTTCAGAGCCTGGTTTGAGTGTCTCTTGCAGAGATTCCCACTGAAATGCTTAGGAAGGGTTAGAATCTCCCTGCCAACAGGATAATCCCTGCTTAGAGTTATTCTTTTCCTGCTACCTAACTCTTCTTGCCAGCTGTATCAGTTTCCTAGGGCCGCCATAACAAAGTACAATAAACCCGTGGCTTAAATGGCATAAATCTAT
>SJYV01029990.1:3333967-3356079 GCA_006410875.1 Neotragus pygmaeus
ACTTCTTTATTTTTAAAATGCAGCTCCTTTATTTTAAGCAGATTCTTTAAGCAACATGTCTATTTTTTCTTCCTATTGGTTCTTGACGTGTGATGGTCTAGCTCCTTCTATATCCTCCTCTAGAGGATATCTTGGCTTCAGACTCTTAGTCCTTTAGTGACTTCTAAATATATGAAAAGTCTCATTTTTAGTTATTAAAATGGCCAGCCCAGTGGCCTACAGCTGAATTTCCATGAAACGGAAAATTTCTCCCCTCCCACAGCTTGGAGCTGCTTTGGGCTGGAACCCTGCTGTGGCGAGGGGGTGGGGGCCTTCGCTGGCCGCTTCTCTGCTGCCCCCTGTCCTCACACCCCCACCCCAGCCGCATGGCTCTGCTTTAACATCTTGCAATAGTTACCAGAGTGTCGGCACAGGTGTTCCTGGAGTTGGCTGGCTACAGGACCCGTCCTTGGTAGAGAATGCTTTCTCCTCTTTTCCCCACTTTTGTTTTGGTTTTGTTTTTCCTTGGAGGAACTTCGGTTTTTCTCCTGGCTTCTGGCATTGGGCCCTCCATGTGGGCCAACATATGCTTTGGGTCTTGATCTCAGCAGTGTGAACTTGTAAGTTCAGCTTTTTTCCCCCCTTGTTTGTAGACGAAAAGCTGGAGGTGGGACTTGATTAATGAAGGTGGAACAGGAGCAGAACTCTGGCTTCTTTTATTTGTGCCCCGACAGGAGCCGTCCCTAGGTCAAGCTGGGCTAGATGTACGGCACGTTGGCTGTGGGCCAGGCACTGGGATAGGCACTGGGCAGGGACAGAAAGATGGATGTGATGGGACGGTTACCCTTCAGGTGCTTAGAGGCAAGTTGAGAGAAAGTCACTGCTCCATAGAAGTACGGATCAGGAGCTGTGTGAGTGCAGGGGGTGAGGTGATGGGTTCCTACCAGCGGCACTGGGGGAGGGCTTACAGAGGGGAAGTGCTGGGTGAGGTTCTGAGGAAGAGGAGACGCATGTAGATGGGGGTGGGGGAGACAGATGTAAGCATTTCAAACAATGTTTCCTAGAACTAAAACTTTTCATTAATGAACACAATCCTGTGTGTTCATTAATGAAAAGCTGTAATTATTAATCTTGTGTCTTTATTACTTCACTCAGTATGACACTCTCCAAGTCCATCCATGTGTCTGCAGATGGCACTGTTTTGTTCTTTCCTGTGGCTGAGTAGTATTCCATGGTATATATGTACTACATTTCCTTTTTCCATTCGTTTGTTGATGGGCATTTAGGTTGCTTCCTAATATCATATGGTATTGCTTATACGTGGAATCTAGGAAAAGGATGCAGATGAACTTATTTATTAAATACCAAACAGAAATAGAGTCACAGATATAGAAAACATACATGGTTACCAGAGGGTGAGGAGGGGAGGGATAAATTGGGAGATTGGGATTGATGTAAACATACTGCTATATATAAAATAGGTACATAATAAGACCCCACTGTATAGCACAAGGAACTCTACTCTGTACTCTGTAGTGTCCTATATGGAAAAAGAATCTTAAAAAAAAGTGGATCTATGTGTATGTAAACTGATTCACCTTGCTCTACAACTGAAACTAACGCAACATTGTAAATCAACTATACTTCAGTAATTTTTTTAAAAAAGAAAGACAAATAATGTTAAAAAGACTGCTTTGAAATTCTCAATTATAAAAATAAAAATTCATTTGCTTCCAGTGGCATATATGCCTATATTTTCCCTCACTTCATCACTTCATCAATCCCTGCTGTATTGATGGGATTTATGTTTCTGAGTTCCTGACATTCTTGGTATGAATTATTTCATCCCATACCTTTTCCGTGTTCATGGTGATGGAGATTTGCCTTACTCTGTTCTTATTCTGAAACATTCAGTGATCTGAATGTCATTGTCATTGGAACTGTGGTGTCTCCTTCACTAGCCTTCAGTAGCAATGATTCCTAAACAGGGGCCAGGATGGGTAGGTAAGTGAGTAAAGGAACAGAAACATTTCTTAAAATCCTCAGACTTAGTCAAGGTGATTGGGACTTGGAATCACTGTCTCCCTCAACAATTACCTTTTCCCCACTTTGTGTAGATACATACGATTATGGCATGGCTTTGTTTTAATGACTTACAAGATATAAGGTTTATTATAACCTCATGTCCCCCAGGGGCTTCCCTGGTGGCTCAGTGGTAAAGAATCTGCCTGCAGTGCAGGAGTCGCAGGAGACAGGGATTTGAACCCTGGGTCAGGAAGATCCCCTGGAGGAGGGTATGGCAACCTGCTCCAGAATTCTTGCCTGGGGAATCCCATGGACGAGGAGCCTGGTGGGCTATAGTCCATAGGGTCGCAAAGAGTTGGACATGACTGAAGCAGCCGACTGGAATGAATGATGCTAAAGCTGAAACTCCAGTACTTTGGCCACCTCATGCGAAGAGTTGACTCATTGGAAAAGACTCTGATGCTGGGAGGGATTGGGGGCAGGAGGAGAAGGGGACAACAGAGGATGAGATGGCTGGATGGCATCACAGACTCGATGGACGTGAGTCTGAGTGAACTCCAGGAGTTGGTGATGGACAGGGAGGCCTGGCATGCTGTGATTCATGGGATCGCAAAGAGTCGGACACGACTGAGCGACTGAACTGAACTGAAGCAGCTGAGCACACATGCACGCATGTCCCCCAGATTGTCAATGGTCTGTATTCACTGAGTTCTGTAAAGTGTGTCTCCTCTGTAAGGAAGGTGGCTTGTGGTTTCATGTCTTATTTATTATAACAAACACAGACTAGTGTGCACCCAAAGTTCCCCAGACTGCTCTCACTGTTCAGGTACTCATGTGCACAACCTCTGGAGACAGCAAGATGACAGTTCAGCCTATCTCATTAGAAGAATCCATCCCCCAATCTTTTTTGTGTCAGAAGATCCTTTTGTTTGCAAGTATCCTGAAGTGCAGCTCAGTCTGCCTCTGTCCTTCTTCGTTGTTCTAGCCATCATTTCTTCCTTGGTTGCCAGTACTCCTTAGAGGTCGGGAAACATTTTTTTAAACTCTTGAACAACGACAACAACAACAAAATCTTATACTCTTTCCCAGGGAAAATGGGACTGCTTGCTATTTCTTGGTACCTTTGGTGATGTCTAGGGCCTGCGTTATATTCTAAAATGATAGGCATTTTTTTTCACTAAGGGAACAACCACAAGTGTGACCTCTAGAAGGTCATATTTATACTAAATACATGTATGAAGTACCTGGTCTCATATATACAGGTACTGGGTTGTTAGGTGTTTTTATTACCAAAATTAACAGAACACAGCACTGTCTCCCAGGAATTTACTTTCTAGAGAGGAAATTACTTACAGTGGCTGGCNATCCTGCATCGAACCTAGACTGGCGATTCATTTCTTGTATGATATTATACATGTTTCAATGCCATTCTCCTAAATCATCAAGATTCAAAAGCATGTTCCCTTCCCTGTGGGATCCTCTTGGCAACTCCAGATATTCTTTTCCCTTTCTGAGTGTCCAGGATGCTTTGTCTTATCATCATTAGAACTCGTAGGAGTCTGTCTTGAAATCTGTTGTTCACCCATCACCCTTACTGCTCTGTGAGCTCCTTGAGGCAACACTGCTTCTTCTGCTCAACTTGAACTCTTGTACCTAGAACAGTGCTAAACAATAGCAACTGAGTTCCATGAAAGAGAGGTACGGCATGTCCTGTTTAATGAACTGGTAACTACATCTTTTTGGAAGGTTTGGGCTGGAAGAAGGAGAAGGAAACGGCAACTCACTGCAGTATTCTTGCTTGGGAAATCCCATGGACAGAGGAGCCTGGTGGCCTACACTCCATAGAGGCATAAGAGTCTGACACGAATTAGCAAGTAAACCACAGCCACAACTACTTAAGTCAATTTAGGTGACATTCAGATATTGTTTGGATAGCGTCTGGATAATATATGTCTCATCCAAATGCCCATGTTTATAATGAACACTAAGATGGAGACTCTGCTCATTAGCAAGGCTGTGATGGCCAAAGGTCTATCACAGCTTTCAACATTCCCTCCAACCATAAATGTGTCTCATCAAAACTATTGACTGCATCTGCCTCTTGCTTTTTCCCATTACTTGCCATTTCAGAACGTTATAGAAGAAAGTGGGAGAAGAGGCAAAAGAATTGAAAGAAAGTGGATGATGAGGGCAAGAAATGCAGAAAGAAGGAATCAGGTGTTTTGTTTGTTTTTGCCACCAGCCCACAAACTACCCTATCTTATGACCTGAAGAAAGGGGATATTAATATAAGTAAAATTTTCTCTTTCAAATGGGTTTGTATGTCATTAGGTATGGGCCAAAGGAAGGAACACCCATGAAAACCAATCTTGTGAAAACCATCACCATAAACTCTCCTGTGTAACTTTTCAATACCTCTAATTTGAGATCTAGGAAGTTTTAGGAGACCAGGAAATAATTAGTGAAGGCTGCTGTTCTTTCCTACAGACCAAGAGTGTTGACAAGAGCAAAGGAAATCTTTTAATCCCTCTCGCCCTTCCTGGAGCCAGACTGATGAATTTAATTTGATGATATTATGCCATGACATTGTGTCAATATGCGATGATGTGTGTGATGGCACAGCGTCATCACGTGGTGACGCAACATCATGACGTAAGACGTCACAACGGCCAAATAAAGACATGACTCCAGGAAGGTTTTCAAATTGAGCAACGAATCTACAGTTATTTGACTCAGGACTTGGGTTACAAGGTGGTGAGGGAACCAAACTGTAAATTACAGATTAGAAAATGCTTCTTTGCATGAATTATGGCTCTTTTTTATTTGTTTGTGGCTCCTTCCAGGAATTGTAGCCCCTGTTCTTTGCAAGGCAGGTTTAAAATAAAAATATAATTTTGTTTAATAAACTGCTCCTGTCAGAGGGTGTACTTATATTAGTTTTCTTTTGTTGTGGAATATGAGCTGGTGCTAAAATTAAATATAATTTCAGAATAAGATTAAGAAAATATAATCTCTTAATTTGCATAGTTGTTAAAATTATTTAGTACCTTATAGAGCTCTGAATAAAATGATTTATAATTGAATTATAAT
The DNA here is from genome assembly GCA_006410875.1 of Neotragus pygmaeus. Lineage (NCBI taxonomy): Eukaryota > Metazoa > Chordata > Mammalia > Artiodactyla > Bovidae > Neotragus > Neotragus pygmaeus. The sequence continues at coordinate 3,339,062 of SJYV01029990.1, forward strand.
TTATAATTGAAATTGTACCTAATACATTTTGTAGGCATACATTTCATAATAGTAATCTTGCACTGAGAGTCTAATATTATGAAACTGTTAAAAGGAGAAATGAATTGTAAAATAGTGTGTGTGTGTGTGTGTGTGTGTGTGTGTGTGTGTGTGTGTGATATCTTAGGCAAACTTTTATCTATTTTGTGCCACAAAATAAAAAATGAGGATAGTGCATTTTTTCCTGATTTTTATAGGGATATTGTATGAGCAAATTATATGCTGTATGTGAATGTTCTTTGTGCTCTTGGAACAAATGTTATATAAATTGAGGGTACTGTTAAACACCTTCTCTAGGGCTATATAGACTCTACTTATGAACTTGAAATCAAATAGGGAAAATTTTGGTGAGTTAAAACTAAGATGGATTTCACATTTGATACTTCATTGTGACTTTTTCCCTGAACATTTCATTTATAGATTTATGTGTCTGGAAATGAATTAGATTTTGATGTAGAGAAGATAAGTGATATGCTATGCACAAGATTGTACTTCTGATCTTTAACGTTTTGGAAACTCTGTAAATGTGGATTCAAGGTGTCTGTTTTTCACTGGTGAAAGGAGCTTTACAACCCACATCAAGGAAAATGTAATTTGAGCAAAAGTTCAGAATTCCGTCATTCTCATGTAGCTTTGGCAATTCACAATCCAGAAAGTACTGAAAAAGGCCGAAGTGCTACAGGATTCTTTTGCTACTTCTAATTTCAGTAGTGAAATGAAGTTTTATTTGTTGTCTTAAAATTCATACTTGCTTCATCACTCCTTCTGGAACTCCAGTAAAAATGGACCCAAATTCTGTGCCTTCTGAAAGTGATACATGACTTCTTGATGGCATTTGAAATGGTGGCTGATTACTTTTGAATATTCAAGTTACACTGCTTGGCCGCTCACATCTGCAGCAGAGAAAAACAATTAGCAATTTGTGAATTAGCTTGGGTTTACACATTCAACAAGCAAAGTAATTCTTTATAACTTTAACCAACAGGCTGTTTCTTGATTACAGGATTTTGGTGCTCATTAATAAAGGGAGTTATTTCTAGATCTTGCCAGTGCATATTTTGTTTGCTTGCAGCCTTTTGCATTTTCTCTGAGGTACCAATCTCCACAACCATCAACATAGTCTGTAGGGCCCAGCGTTAAAAAATTATTAAGGCTTCCCTGTATAGCACAGGAACTATACCTGATAATCTTATAATAACCTTTACTGGAAAAGAATCTGAGAAAATATAGGTGTTAACTGAAGCACTTTGCTCTACACCTGGAAATTACACAATATTGTAAATCAACTTAAATGAAAAAATGATACAGCTTTCAGGACATTGAAAGCAGAGCATTCAAGCAAGTGTGCAGCCATTTTGAGCTCAAGGCCACCCTAAGTGCAGGGCCTTCTGCAAGTACATGTAGCATTGCCATGTGGCCCTGCCAGTCATGCTTTTGAACAGCTTTCGGTCCTGTGGGCAGACTCACAGTTTCTATAATTTATGGCCAGTTTGTCTGTGATCTCTCTCACTGTGGTTGGATCCTTTAATTGTAAGTTTCAGACTGTTTATAATACTCACTTTTATCTCTGTCTAGATTATAATTACTTTGTTTTGGTTAATAAGGGTCTATCCTCATTTCTTGCTTATCTGTAAGATAAGAAGAACTCTTTAAAGTCACGTATCATCAAAAAAATTGAATTAATGGGGCTTAATTTAAACTTGGGAAATGTCCAGTTTCCCAAGAAACTGGAAAGCTGGATTTTTTAGCATTATAAAAATTGTTATTTTCAACTTTGTACGGTATTCAGCATAAGTGCTGCTAACAAGTATAAAGTACTTTCAACTGATAAGTCCAACCTGACTTGAGGTGAAGAATGGATCATTAAGAAATTGGAAAGATTTATTTGTACAGAAATCATAAACTCTTTTTAATGGTGTGTTTTCTTGGCTTTAGATGTAAGCCATGCTTTCCTACCAAAGTCTTGTTTATACTAACAGTTTTCTTTGCAAACATGTTTTCCCCTAGAGGGTGGCTCAGAGATGGCAAATTTTGATTCTGTTCCCCTCTGAATTATTACAAATTCCAAATAGTAGAACCTGGTCTCGTGAGACTTTGCTGTTCATTCCATTTTGACAAGAATCATATTTTCTTTATGTATGTGTATATATGTATTTGGAAAGTGGATGGGTAGCAGATTTAAACTTCAAACCATATCTTGCTGAGACTATTGATAACAAGAGTGAATCTTTAACAGTCATTTCTTTTTTCGGGCAACTTGTGGATTTTCCTTCAGATTATCATGGGGATTCCAAGATTCACGGAGATGGCTCTCACTGAGGGGTTCCCTTGTACAGTAACCCACCAATAGCCTTCTCAGTCTGTCTAGCAGGAGGAAACTCACAATCTCATCATCTTGTATGTAAATTTCCTTGTTATGTCAAGCTACAATCCGTTTTCTTTGAACGTCCTAATTTTCATTTGACCTCTCTGGGTCCTTCAGTGTATTAAAGATAGCTATCATATCCTTCTTTCCTCCAACCTAAGCAGGTCTTTGAAAATAATTATTATTACTTTTTAAAATGTCTCTTGATCTGACATGAGACTCTTCCTGTTGAGAAACTGAATGTCTGTGTTGTCCACAGTTTTCAAGTTCCAACACTACTTTGTGTCTTTAGGATTCAACGTCAAAATCCACATGCAAGATGGAAGTAAACCACCAGAGCCAAGAAGAGCAAGCCCATGGTTTTATTTCTATGAGATACTTTTTTTATATCCCGTTAAGCTGGGTGGCCCCAGCTTTTGGGTGGTCATCTTGTGGCTTCATACTGAATTTACTGTCNGGTGGGCTGCCGTCTATGGGGTCGCACAGAGTCGGACACGACTAAAGCGACTTAGCAGCAGCAGCAGCATTGAGTTTTACTTGCAAGTTGCCTGGCAAGTCTTATCAAAATACATTTTTGCTAAAAGAGTCAGCACTCATCAGTTAGTCCTGAATACTCTCTAACGGCAGCATTGTCTTTTCCCAATGTTTAATAACATAAATGTTTTCAAGAATAGACTGTATTCCCTACAAATATAATTCTTGACATATTAAATAAAAAATAATTTCAAGTGAAATTAGATATTTAGATAACAGCTTATCATTAAAATATTGTTTATTCCCTTTCAAATCACTACCCCAAAAAATGAATTTCAAAAGAATTACTCTTTTCCTTTGACAGATAAAATAAACCTGACAAAATTAAAGAGGGCTTTCCACCCTACCCTATGTTCTGTTCCCATCATAATTTAAAGGACAAATTGATGATGCACAGACCGCTTGATGTCCTACAAATGAAAGAAGAGGATGTCCTCAAATCCCTTGCAGTAAGAACCCACTCGGAGAAGGTAATGGCACCCCACTCCAGTACGCTTGCCTGGAAAATCCCATGGACTGCAGGCTCTGCAGTCCATGGGGTCTCGAAGAGTCGGACACGGCTGAGCGACTTCACTTTCACTTTTCACTTTCATGCATTGGAGAAGGAAATGGCAACCCACTCCAGTGTTCTTGCCTGGAGAATCCCAGAGACGGGGGAGCCTGGTGGGCTGCCGTCTATGGGGTCGCACAGAGTCAGACACGACTCAAGCAACTTAGCAGCAGCAGCAGGAACCCACTCAGGTGGCACCAACCTTCATTTCCAATAGCAACACTCATTTACAAAAGGAAGAATGATAGCGTTACCTCATTACTCCGAGGAGAAACTGGAAGAAACTTCTGAAGGAGGTTCCTGCCACTGTCGCCTTTGAAAACTGCTGAGGTCAGTGCCACATCCTCCAGGAATGCTGACCCATAAGCTGGGCTGAAGTTTGCCACTGGAAACCACTCCTGTGGTGGGCGTTCCAGGCCTAGAACCTTCCCTAACTGGATCCACGCAGCCTTCTGAGAGCCCGACTTCCAGTGGGTACTGATCCCTGGATGACCAGCAGCCTCACAGATGCGTCTTGCATTAACCTGCGCAACCTCTACACTGTGTGAACACTGCCACCATGCCGCAGTTCAGGGGGTCTGATATGCCGGCAACAGGGTCGGGAAGTTCTGCGCATGTGCAACACGTGGGAGGCGACTAGACCTGTTCCCTATTGTTAGAGAGAGCCTGTAAAAGATCGAGAGAAGGAGCTGCTGAGAAGGGGGGTGTGAAAAATAAACAGCTTATTTAAAAGGGAGAAAAGGAAGGAAGAAAAGGAAGGAGGGAGGAAGAGAAATGGGGAGGAAGGAAGGAAAAAGAAATTATAGGGCATCTTCCTTACTTTTCCAGTGTTTGCAAACAGAGCCTCCTTATCCAGCGTGTTACAAGAACTATGCAGTTTTTCAGATTCCTGTATCTAATTTTTATTTGTACTCATTTTCATTTTGCTTTAACTTTTTATCTAAAAGTTAAGGTCTCATAAGTTGCCTTCAACAGTGTGTATCATGGAAAGTGTACTAAAGGGGGAAAAAATGTAATTTGGGTCTTTGGGTAGTTAGAGGTACCACCTCATTTTTTAAAGTATATTGAAATGAAAAAGTAGTTGAAACCCACTAGACAACCACTTGAGGCTTTATTTACGGGCTCTATGTGGATGACTGCTGCTGCTGCTGCTAAGTCGCTTCAGTCATGTCCGACTATGTGTGACCCTATAGACGGAAGCCCACCAGGCTCCCCCGTCCCTGGGATTCTCCAGGCAAGAACACTGGAGTGGGTTGCCATTTCCTTCTCCAGTGCATGAAAGTGGAAAGTGAAAGAGAAGTCGCTCAGCCGTGTCTGACTCTTAGCGACCCCAAGGACTGCAGCCCACCAGGCTCCTCTGCCCACGGGATTTTCCAGGCAAGAGTACCAGAGTGGGGTACCATTGCCTTCTCCATATGGATGACTAAGAGACTGTACAGTTACACAAAGCCAAGGCAGATTCTTTAGCTGTCATTTTCTTCAACAGTAACCATGTCCTTGTTATCCATGACAGATTAAATGAGCATTTACCTATGAAGAAGAAACTATACGAAAAACAGAAGAGAAGTTAAGGTAAGAAAGTATATTCAGTGCCTATCATGTGCCAGCATGTACATAATATGATTCAACGAAAGCAATATTTAAAATCTTAATCAAACAGAATCCCCCTTAAATCAGAACTATGACAGCATCTAAAGTGAAAAATGCAGATTATTTTTTACTCTCCTTTTCTTCTTTGTAATCCTTCTCTACTTATTGCTTTTCTTTGCCTCTTCCTTTTGTTTAACAAATGATTATTGTGCATTTATTTGTCCCTGGTATTTTTGCTGAGACCATGTGCTAATCTCTGGTAAGGGAAACTAGTGAAAATGAAATATTAGTAATTTAGAAAAGACTGTATTATTCAATAGATTGACAAAATTCATTAGCCATGAAGAAGGAAACCTCAGTGGGAACAAAGAATAGGAAATAGGTTTCTTAACAAAATTTTTAAAATGATAGATACAGACACATCTGAACAGATCTTACTGTAACTAAATTTAGAGGTATGTCAATTAAACTTAGGAAGAATAGCACTAAAATGACATCTTATGTTTTCATTTAACAGCATTCTTAATATTTTTGTCTAATTTCAAAAAGATATAAAGCAGTAATAAGAGATTTACTGTTAGAAAATACAAGACAAAATTTTGATGATTTACAATTGATATGGTTATATACCTAGAGTCTTACCACAAAAGAAACTCAACACAAAAGCTTACAATTCATAAGATAACTCAATAAAAAGACCAAGTATAAGTTTTTTTTAGCTGTTCATTTTGGAAACTTTTATACATACAAAAAAAGTTACCAGAATAATACAATAAATATCTCCATTTTTTAAATCAAATCCATCAATTTTAAAATTTTGGCCCAAATTTTTCTCTTTCATTTTGTCCTTACATCTATATATTGTATATTTTTTCTGTTTTTTGTTAAGGCATTTAGAAGAAAGTTATAGACATTTTAATAGTTGATTCCTAAAACTTCAGCATGTATACAAAAATATATTTAAAAGTCTGTATCTTCTCATATGCAGGCAATGAGTTCAGTTCAGTTCAGTCGCTCAGTCATGTCCGACTATTTGCAACCCCATGAATCACAGCACGCCAGGCCTCCCGGTCCATCACCAACTCCAGCAGTTCACTCAGACTCATGTCCATCAAGTCCGTGATGCCATCCAGCCATCTCATCCTCGGTCGTCCCCTTCTCCTCCCGCCCCCAATCCTTCCCAGCATCAGAGTCTTTTCCAATGAGTCAACTCTGCACATGAGGTGGCCAAAGTACTGGAGTTTCAGCTTCAGCATCATTCCTTCCAAAGAAATCCCAGGGTTGATCTCCTTCAGAATGGACTGGTTGGATCTCCTTGCAGTCCAAGGGACTCTCAAGAGTCTTCTCCAATACCACAGTTCAAAAGCATCAATTCTTCAGCGCTCATCCTTCTTCACAGTCCAACTCTCACAAACATACATGACTACTGGAAAAACCATAGCCTTGACTTGACGGACCTTAGTCGGCAAACTAATGTCTCTGCTTTTGAATATGCTGTCTAGGCTGGTCATAACTTTCCTTCCAAGGACTTGGCGTCTTTTTAACTTCATGGCTGCAGTCACCATCTTCAGTGATTTGGAGCCCAAGAAAATAAAGTCTGACACTGTTTCCCCTTCTATTTCCCATGAAGTGATGGGACTGGATGTCATGATCTTCGTTTTCTNAAGTGTCTTTTAATTTCATGGCTGCAGTCACCATCTGCAGTGATTTTGGAGCCCAAAAAAGTAAAGTCTGACACTGTTTCCACTGTTTCCCCATCTATTTCCCATGAAGTGATGGGACCGGATGCCATAATATTTGTTTTCTGAATGTTGAACTTAAAGCCAACTTTTTCACTCTCCTCTTTCACTTTCATCAAGAGGCTTTTTAGTTCCTCTTCACTTTCTGTCATAAGGGTGGTGTCATCTGCATATCTGAGGTTCTTGATATTTCTCCTGGCAATCTTGATTCCAGCTTGTGTTTCTTCCAGTCTAGCGTTTCTCATGATGTACTCTGAACTCTTATTTATTTATTATTATAAATAATAATAAACATTATCAAATATATAATGTTTGATAAGAAACATTATCAAATTCTATGCATTTTTCTGCAACCTGGTTTTTTGGCTCATCCTGATGTTTTTGAGAGTTCTCCGTGTTAAATCCTGTAGCTCCAGTGATTTCATTGCAACTGTGAATGGCATTCCAGTGCACAAACATGCCATGGTTTCTCCATTCTTCTTTGCTAATAGGTATCCAGGTGTGTCCTGATTTTCAAAAATTATGACAGATGTAGCCACAGGGATTATTCATCTGTATCTCCTTTTGCACTGATGTGAGTTTCTCTAAGTCAGAGTTGTCCTGGTGGGTCTGTGAGGGGGTTATAGTGAGCTGCTCAAGCCATGCTACTGAACAGGGCTGGGACTAGTGACTTTAGGTAACTAGCAGCTTCATCTTCTTAACATGGGGGTACAGTATAGATACTATCACTTTCTATGTTTGCATGAGATGTAAAAAGGTTGGTAAGAACTGTATTAAAACAGTGGTTCTCAAACATTAGAATATATCAGAATCATGTTGGGACCTTGCTAAACTGACTGCTGGCCCCTCCCACTCCTGAATTTCTGATTCAGTATGTTTATAGTGGGACCCATGTATTTGCAGTCTAACAAAATCCCAAGAGACATTAATGCTTCTGGTCTGGGGACTACATTTGAGAGCCACTAGGGTATATATTGAGAAACTGAATGTGTGTGTGCTCAATCACTTCAGTTGTGTCCGACTTTGAAACCCTGTGGACTGTAGTCTGGCAGCTTTCTCTGTCTATGGGATTCTCCATGCAAGAATTCTGGAGTGGGTTGCTATTTCCTCCTCCAGGGAATCTTCCTATCCCTGGTATCGAACCTGCATTTCCTGCATTGAGAGGCAGATTCTTTTACCACTGAGCCCCCTGGGAAACCCCTTAAGAATTGAATAAGAAGTTCCAATTGATTATTCAGATTCCTTTGCAGTATTGCAAAATATTTGATCATGTTAGTATATTATATAACCTAGGATATAATTTTAAAATAGAAATGATATGATTGTATAATCAAATAACTCAGTATTTGCAAGCTTTTGTGTAAAAGGTTGATGAAGAGCATTTAATCGTGCTCAGAAACAACTTCCCTTTAACTGCAAATTCTATATTCACTTTTGGGTGTTTGGAACCAGGAAGAAGGCTTTAAAAAGACAATTGAATGAGAAAAGCAGTCCTCCCTTCCTTCCCCTGTTATCTTTATTGTGTAATCAATAGGTACATCACCCATACCAAGGAAGGAAAGCAAAAAGGGAAATGTTACAATTAGAACACTGTCAGATCTCAGCAAAGTTGTAATCAGAATGTTCTTCCCTATGTACCTCTGGCTCAGCTGCCTTCCTCTTGAGGTCTACTCCAGTGTCTATCTCTTCTGGTATTCTGGGGACCCTGTTTCAGCTTGAGTGTTGAGGGGTTTTCTCACACAGCACCAAGCAATTCTCAGGACACCAACCTGTCATCAGTTCAGTTCAAATCTGACACTATCCACCTGGAGATAGATTTTATAGGCTAAGGGCTCAGTCTCATGACTCACTCCACCAACCTCCAATTTCAGACGTCAGTTGCAAGCCCTGGTTGTTACCTGTACTTCTGACCAACTGGCTATAGCTTAGAGATACCTATAAACCTCTTCCTCCTTGGGTTTCATTACTTTGCTAGAGTGGCTCATAAAACTAAGAGAAACATTTTACTTACTAGATTACTGGTTTGTTATTAAAGAATATAACTCAGGAACAGTCAGATGGAAAAAGATGCATAGGGAAAGACATGGAGAAAGGGCGAGGGCCATTCACACTCTCTCCAAGTGCACTATGCTACCCAAATCTCCGTGTGTCCACCACCAGGGCAGCTCTCCAAATCCCATCCTTTTGGGGTTTTTATGGTGGCTTCATTATATAGTCATAATTGACTTAATTCATTGGCCATTGGTGATTGCATTCAATCTTCAGCCCCTCTCCCCTCCCCAGTGGTCAAGAGATGGGGCTGGAAGTTCCAACCCTTTCATCACTTGGTTGGCCAGCCATGCTGGCAACACATTTTTAGGTACTTTAGGAAAGTCACCTTATTTACATAACAAAATACACCTTGATTGCTCTCATCACTCAGGAAATTACAAGGGTTTTTAGAACTCTATGCCAGAAAAGGGGATGAAGACCAAATACATATTTCTGATTATAAATTACAGTTGCGCCCTGTTCTCCTCCTGCACTGCATCCAGTCCTTGGGCTGCTTTGGCAAGTTCTGTCTTCAGAGCTCTTCTCTTTTCAGAACTTTCCCCTGCTCTTCTCAAAAGACATTTGTCTCTCTTCTTCTGCAAGGATGACTCTTCCTGTACCTTCAGTAAGAAGAGGTCAATGAAATAAAATCTTTCAAAAGCAGCAATTCAGGCTGGTAGAGAGAAGGGCTGAAATAGATGTTCGCTGACTTTCCTTCACCCCTAAAGGATACTTGGCATAGACCCACAGCTGGGGTGCATAAGCCACATGTCTCCCATCTTGGTGAGTGGCCCTTACCTCCACCCAACTGGAACACGAGGGCTCATCGTGGCTTCTCCTTGCTTGTCCCCCCTACACAGTCCCTACTGATTTGAATCTGTCACCTCTGTCCACCATCCTGCCCTCAGCTCCATCCGTGTCCCACAGCCTCTCCTCTGGGTGATTAGATAGGCTCCTAAGTGCTCTCCGTTCCTGTTTTCTCTTCTGATTTATTCTTCACAGAGTAGCTGGACTGACCTTTAAGTAACGAGAGATAGATGTGTCATTCCTTGGCTAAAATCCCCCCTAGTGGCTTCTCTTTGCTCTTAGAGTTAATCTAAACTTTTAGCCTGACCTGACCTGGCCCCTGCCAGTCTCCAGCTCCACCTCCTGCAGTCCCCGTCTTGTCCTGGTTTCCAGAAAGCACACCAGACTTCCCGCTCTTTTTTTCCCCTAAGCCATTGGATTCACTCCTGTATCAAGCGCTGACACAGATTCTTTTCTTTATTTGAAAAGTCCTCTCCTCCTCCACCTCTTTGTGCTTCATCTTGCTCAGTTGCCTTCAGTGGAGCTGAAGCATCACTTCTGTAGGCAGGTTTCCCTTTTCCCATCATGCTGGGTTTGATCCATGTTAAGAGCAGCCCTGTATCCTCCCTATTACTTCATGGCAGTGCCCCTAATACTTCCAATTTTATATTGGATTGGCCAAACATTTGTTCAGGGTTTTCCATAAGATCTTACAGAAGACCCAAATGATGTTTTTAGTCAACCCAATATTTATTGTTAGGTTCCCCTTCAGGATTGTAGGCTTAATGAGGGCAGGGGTCCTGGCCTTTTTTATTACCAACACTAAATCCCCAGGGCCTAAGATCATACTCAGTAATTACAAAAAATGTCTGTGGCTGATTGATTTAAATTCTTGGGACTTCCCTAGTGGTCCAGTGGCTAGGACCCTGAACCCAAAGCAGCGGTCCTGGGTTCAATCCCTTGTTGGGGAACTAGATCCCACATGCTGTAACTAAGACCCAGTGCAACCCATATATTGATTGTTCATACATACACAGACACATCCAGACCCAATTTGAATTTCTCAACATTATTTACCTGTAAACTTGAGCCAATGTGGCTGGTTTAAAAACTCAACAGCAAGTGACTAGAGATCAAATTTGCATGAACTATTTTCAAATTGTTTACATTTTATATTGAGTAGCTAGAGCCACTCAGTTTGTCCCTGAAGAAAGTGAGTGAAAGTTGCTCAGTTGTATTCAACTCTTTGCAACCCATAGACTGTCACTTGCCAGGCTCCTCTGTCCATGGAATTCTCCAGACAAGAATACTGGAGCAAGTAGCTGTTCCCTTCTCCAGAGGATCTTCCCCACCCAGGGATCGAACATTGCAGGCTGATTCTTTACCATCTGAGCCACCAGGGAAGCTGAAGAGGAAGTGGAAACATTTCATTAGTAAACCTTTCTGTCTGACTATTTTTCTTACCAGTAATATTACAGAAGAGAGCATTAATAGAGTGCCAGATGGGATTTGAACTTGGGAAGGTACCTGTCAGTCATCAGATTTTACAAAGAAGAATCAGCACTTAAGCGGTGAAATGAATTTTAAAGAACACAATCTGAGACTCTATAGGGGTATAGAAACATAACCTTGTGCTTCTCATTTCTAGGGCTAGAGTAAATAAATCTCCAGATCCTGAAGTTTATTTGAATCAAATTAATATCAAACTAATATTTGAAAATCTGGGTTTATTTCTTCAATAAGTGAATCAAGAATAAAACCTAGAAATTTAGATCTATAGCACCCAAGCCGTATTTTAAAAGAAATATGATTTATATAAAAGATTATGAGTTAAAAAAAAATGTATGATTAATCTAAAATCATGAACTTTGGAAATAATTATGTCATATATTATATGCACTTATTCATGAAGTGCTTTCAGATAGTGAAGTCCAGGTTGGTCTGACTCCAGATACCACTCTTTGATGTTGGACAGACTCCAGGTTTAAACCAACTATGCTTTCTAGTAGTTGTGTGACCTGGCAGTTATTTTTTTTATGGTCTTAGTTTCCTCATCCGTGAAAAGATATGAGTCATCATGTAAAAACATAATAAGAATCATCATCTCATCCATTTAATCCTGAGGATTATATGACACAAACTCTGGGGATTTAATAACATGACCTCTCCCTCAGTATTATAATGGCCTCTAGGGTAGCCTTTCAGCTTCTACTGTGGTCCTTACCTTAATAGCCAGAGTGATTCTTTTAAAAATCAGCCAGAAGACTTAATTCTGCTCATAATCCTGTAGTGGCTCCTCATTTCCATCAGAGTAAGGCCTACTGTGGTCACAGAACTGGAAAAGATCAGTTTTCATTCCAATCCCAAGGAAGAACAATCCAAAGAATGTTAAAACTACCATACAATTGTGCTCATTTCACATGCTAGCAAGGTAATGCTCAAAATCCTTTAAGCTAGGTTTCAGCAGTATGTGAAATGAGAACTTCTAGATGTACAAGCTGAATTTAGAAAAGGCAGAGGAACCAGAGATAAAACTTCCAACACACACTGGATTGATCATAGAGAAAGCAAGGGAATTCCAGAGAAACACTTTCTTCTTCTTCATTGACTACATGAAAGTCTTTGACTGTATGGATCACAACAATCTGGAAAATTTTAAAGAGATGGGAATACCAGACCACCTTTTCTGTCTTCTGCGAAACCTGAATGTAGGTCAGGAAGCAACAATTAGAACTGGACATGGAATAACTTACTGGTTCAAAATTGGGAAATGAGTACAACAAGGCTATATATTGTCACCATATTTAACTTCTATGTAGAGTACATCATGCGAAATTCTGGGCTGGATGAATCATAACTGGAATCAAGATTTCCAGGAGAAAATATCAACAACCGCAGATATTCAGATGATACCATTCTAATGACAGAAAGCAAAGAGGAACTAGAGTCTCTTGATGAGGGTTAAAGAGGATAGTGAAAAAGCTGGCTTCAAATTCANATATCAATGAGATCCATCTCATCTAATGTATCATTTAAGACTTGTGTTTCCTTATTAATTTTCTGTTTTCATAATCTGTCCACTGGTGTGAGTGGGGTGTTAAAATCTCCTACTATTATTGTGTGACTGTCAATTTCTTCTTTTATGTCTGCCAGTGTTTGTCTTATGTATTGAGGTGCTCCTATGTAGGGTGCTAGATATTTACATTGTTATGTTTTCCTTTTGGATTGATCCCTTGATCATTATGTAATGTCCTTCCTTATTTCTTGTAATCTTCTTTATTTTAAGGTCTATTTTTTTCTGATATGAGGATTGCTATTCCAGCTTTCTTTTGCTTCCCATTTGCATGGAATATATTTTTCCATCCTTTCCCTTTCAGTCTATATGTGTCTTTAGGTCTGAAGTGGATTTCTTGTAGCGAGCATATATATGGGTCTTGTTTTTGTACCCATTCAGCCAGTCTGTGATTTCTAGTTCGAGCATTTAATACATTTACATTTAAAGTAAATATTGATATGTATGTTTATATTGCTATTATCTTAATTGTTTGGGGTTTGATTTTGTAGATCTTTTTCTTCTCTTGTATTTCTTGACTATATAATTCCCTTTAATATTTGATATAAAGCTGGTTTGGTATTACTGAATTCTCTTAACTTTTACTTGTCTGAAAAGCTTTTGATTTCTCTATCAATTTTGAATGAGATTCTTGCTGGGTACAGTAATCTTGGTTGTAGATTTTTCGTTTTTAGTACTTTAAACATATCCTGCCATTCCCTTCTGGCCCGAGTTTCTGCTGAAAGATCAGATGTTAAACATATGAGGTTTTCATTGTATGTTACTTGTTGTTTTTCCCTTGCTGCTTTCAGTATCCTTTATTTGTGTTTAATCTTTGTTAGTTTGATTAGTACGTGTTTGGTGTGTTTCTACTTAGGTTTATCCTGTATGGGACTCTCTGCACCTCTTGACTTGATTGACTATCTCCTTTTCCATGTTGGGGAAATTTTCAACTATAATCTCTTCAAAAATTTTCTCATACCCTTTCTTTTTCTCTTTTTCTTCTGGGACCCCTATAATTGTAATGTTGGTGCATTTGATATTGTTCCAGAGGTCTCTGAGACTATCCTTAGTTCTTTTCATTCTTTTTACTTTATTCGGCTCTTCAGAAGTTATTTCCACCATTTTATCTTCCAGCTCACTGATTCATTCTTTTGCTTCAGATATTCTGCTGTTGATTCCTTCTAGAGTGTTTTTTAATTTCAGTAATTGTATTGTTTGTATGTTTATTTTTAAGTCTTCTAGGGCTTTATTAATTGATTCTTGCATTTTCTCCATTCTGTTTCCAAGGTTTTTGCTCATCTTTACTGTCATTATTCTGATTTCTTTTTCACATAGTTTGCATATTTCCTCTTCAGTTATTTGGACTTTTGTGTTTCTAGTTGGTTCCTTCATTTGTATAGTATTTCTCTGGCTTTTCATTGTTATTTTTTAAAACTTCTTGTGTTTGAGGTTTCCTTTTCTGAGGCTTCAATGTTGAATTCTTTCTTCCTTTTGGTTTCTGCCCTCCTAAGTTTGGTCCAGTAGTTTGTGTTAGCTTTGTATAGCATGTGATTTTTTGCTGAGTTTGTTTGTTTCTTCTCTGATCGTCAAAGCTGAACAAGGTGGTAATCCTGTCTGCTGATGATTGGGTTTGTATTTTTGTTTTGTTTGTTTTTTAGATGAGGTGTCCTATGTATGGTGCTACTGGTGGTTGGGTGATGCTGGGTTTTGTATTCCAGTGGTTTCCTTTGTGTGAGTTCTCACTGTTTGATACTCCCTGGGGTCAATTCTCTGGTAGTCTAGGATCTTGGAGTCAGTGCTCCCACTTCAAAGACTCAAGGCTTGATCTTAACTTTTGTGGGTTTCTATGTGTTCTTTTCCACTGGTCAGGTCCTCCTATCTGCTCTCAGCTGGTGTTCTTATGCCCTTCTGTGTCTGAAGGTGTATTCCTGATGTATCCATGGAGAGAGATGTACTCTGTGTCCACCATCTTGTTCTCTCCGTTTTTTTTTTTTTTTTTTTTTTGCTGCACCACATGGTATGTTGGATCTTAGTTCCCTGACAAGGGATCAAACCTGTGTTCCCTGCAGTAGCAGTGCAGAGTCTTAAATATTGGGCCACTAAGGAAGTCCTGCTATTTTACTTTATTTTTTGGAAAAAATAAAGATCTGAGAATGCCAAGTGTTAATGAGCAAGTTGAAAGCAATGAGAGTGCATGGTGGTCAACCTCTTTGGAGAGTAATTTGATAACATTTAGTAAGGTTTAAAGTGCATATATCCCTGACCTACTAATTGTGCCCTACATAAATGCCTTAGGGAGACTTTTGCATATGGAAGCAAGGATTTCATGCAATATTGTTTATGATATCAAAAACTTAGGAAGAATTTCAATAGATCTTAGTATATAAATGGATAGATAACTTCTGAAGCCTGCATAAGATAGATGATTCTAGAAGTTAAATAAATTAACTGAATTTCTGTTACTCATTCAACAAATATTTGCTGAGCATCTACTATATGGCAAGTGCTTTTTATGTGCTCAGTGTACATTATAGAATAAAACAGCAACAACAACAAAAATCTCTCTATCTCTCTTAATGCAAAGTCAATGGAGTATAAACAAAATCAATGAGTAAATTGAATAGGTTAATCAACAGTAATAGATTTTGAAATCATAGATTTGAATTGATAAAAGAGAATTTTAGGTAATAAAACAAAAATCTGAAGGAATCCTCTTTACTGTTTACAGGTACATATAAATGGAGGAAAACATGAAAATAGATTTGACTGTGCCCCAGATTTCCCACCTAGTATCTGACTCTGAAAAGAGAGGGAGGGGAGGGAAAGGAGATTCAGAAAGTATAAATTACTGTATCTGTAACTTTTTAAAAATTAAAAAAATCTGAAACAAATATGACAAAATGTGACTTTTACATTTCAGATGGTGGGTACATAAGTATGGGTGTATTTTCCTATGTGAATTTTGGTGTATTAATAGAAATGAATGAATAAGAAAATACCCGAGTCACAAAAGCAGACAGTGAATGTGAGCTTTTGCTCTGATCATTCCAATATTGTTCCTTTCTACTTAGTTCTCTGCCCACAGTGGCCTTAAATAACCCTCAGTCTATTTGACTCCATTCCTGCTGGACTTTGCCACAGAGTTAGCTCTACTGCCCTACTTGCCATGAAGGGATTTTGAGTTTGGAGCCAAACTCTGTTACTTAAATTAAATTCCATGCCAATGACTTTTATTTTTAAAGCTAAACTCTAGTTCTAAAGAGCACCTATAGAGAGACACTGTATGCGTAATTCAGGTGAACAGTGAAGGATTCATTTTAAGTACCTTTAATATCTAAATTGTACTAGGATTTATAAGTCCACAAGAAAAGGTCAATGTGTCTTTTAAGTTTGATTATTCCAGGATGAGGGCTTCCAGATAACTCAATGGTAAAGAACCCACCTGCCAAGCAGGAGATGTGGGTTTGATCCCTGGGTTGGGAAGATTCCTCTGGAAAAGGGAATGGCTACCCACTTCAGTATTCTTGCCTGGGAAATCCCATGGACAGAGGAGCCTGGTCAGCTATAGTCCATGTTATCCCTCAACATGACTTAGCAACTAAGCAATGACAACACTTCCAGGGTGAAGCATGTTAGCCATCCAGGTGGGTCTTCCTTCCCTACAGCAGGCAGGTAGAGTTAGGGGAAGTTTGGGTTGTCTAGTTTGTACTGAAGGATTGGGAATCTCCTACTCATGAGCTTGCTTCAGCCTCAGAGGCGTGTTTGTGTATGTGTGTGTGAGTGACAGAGTCACTGTTTGCCTCTCTACTCTGAGCAAGGGCTTGGGCCTGGCTCCAGAATATTAGGTCCTAAGAGAATCATGAGAAATGCTGAGCTAGAAGAATCACAAGCTGGAATCAAGATTGCTGGGAGAAATATCAATAACCTCAGATATGCAGATGACACCACCCTTATGGCAGAAAGTGAAGAGGAACTAAAAAGCCTCTTGATGAAAGTAAAAGAGGAGAGTGAAAATGTTGGCTTAAAGCTCAACATTCAGAAAATGAAGATCATGGCATCTGGTCCCATCACTTCATGGGAAATAGATGGGGAAACAGTGGAAACAGTGTCAGACTTTATTTTGGGGGGCTCCAAAATCATTGCAGATGCTGATTGCAGCCATGAAATAAAAAAAAATGCTGACTCCTTGGAAGGAAAGTTAAGAAAAACCTAGATAGCATATTGAAAAGCAGAGACTTTACTTTGCCAACAAAGGTCTATCTAGTCAAGGTTATGATTTTTCCAGTGGTCATGTATGGATGTGAGAGTTGGACTGTGAAGAAAGCTGAG
>SJYV01029990.1:3367311-3383527 GCA_006410875.1 Neotragus pygmaeus
GGAGTGGGTTGCCATTCCTTTCTCCAGGGGATCTTCCCAACCCAGGGATTGAACTTGGGTCTCCTGCATTGCAGGCAGATTCTTTTCTATCTGAGCCACCAGGGAAACCCCTTAACTCACCAGGATAGAACAATTAAAGCTTTTCAGCTGGCTGATTTTGGCTATTGAGCATTACCATTTTGCAGCCCCTGAATTAAAGTGCATGAGGAGAAAATATATTTATATGTAATGATGAAAAGATGTAAAAATTAATTATGCAGCAGTGTCCCTGTGTAGTTTGCCATCTGTGTCCATCTCCAATTTGATTAATGGAATGAGGAAACAGTGGATAGGGACCTTCCATCTTGGAGTTTCAAAATTTTCATTCTCGCAGAAAGCTATTCCATTACACCATGGCAATGAATCTCCCAAGGTTTAAGTTTTGTGGTATGTCTTCTAGACAGCATAATTTGTGATGCACAGTTAGTACTTATGGGGAAATAATTGAATAGATTAAAAGCAATGTGTTTACACATGTGATTTTAGCTTTCATTATTAATGGAGTCTATTCTTTTCAATGTACGTGTCCAGAATTTATATGAGGGAGTTTTGTTCTGTGAATCATCAGTACTTTACTTATTAAAATTTTGAAGTTGTGGTTTAATGTTTAAGAAAGTCCCTTCTAGATAGAGGTTTGTGGGAGAAATGTGCATATCATTTTTCATATTCAGTAAAATGCCATGATGATGCACATGGGTTTTGGAGACAGAAAACCCAAGTTCCCATGTTTAAATTCTGGTTCTAATATTTATGGCTTGTACAACCTTGAGTAAATTACTTCGCTTCTTTGATCTTAAGTTTCCTCATGTATAAAATGAAGTTTCTGTAGGGCTTTGATGAGATAGTGCAGCAAATCAGTCCATGGTCCTTATCCAGTGTGTTCAGTCTTGTCCGACTCTTTGAGACTCGACCCCATGGTTGATAGCCCACCAGGCTCCTCTGTTCATGGGATTCCAGGCAAGAATACTGATTTGGGTTGCCATTTCCTCCTCCAGGGGATCTTCCTGATCTAGGGATCGAACTTGCATCTCCTATGTTGGCAGGTGAATTCTTTACCACTGAACCACAATAGGTGTTCAATAAATGATTAGATATTACTATTATTAAAACTATTGCTATAATATGCAATTATATACATTACATACAAGTATTCTTGCCTGAAAAATTTTATGGACAGAAGAGCCTGGTGGGCTACAGTCTATGGGGTTGCAAAGAGTCAGACATGACTGAACATACAGAATTATATTGTTGGAGATACAGTGTTGAAATCTGATACAAGGGTCATGGAGATTATGTGGAGTAAGCCTCAAGGCTTAAAGTATAGAATGCTGGGATGGGGGAGAAACTATGGGAAAGAAAAGATTTAAGATTTTGGGACAGAGAAGATGAAGGTGAAGAAAGAGAATATTCTTTTTCAATGAAATCAAAACATATGTTACTCAGTTCTATAGGTTACAATAATTTGAAGTTGACACTAAAGAATATTTTTACAATTTTGTAGTGGGAAAGCATTGTCAAAAAGGTCAAAAGACAAACAGCAGACTAGGAGACAAAAATCATGGCACATGTATCAAACAGAGGATTACTGAATACAAATAAATAATCTTTATACTCTATTAAAAAATCACATAAAACAGATAAAAGCAAAAAATGTGTAAAGACAGTTCACAGGTTAAAAGATTCTTATTCTTACTGTGGTCAGGAAAATATAGTTAAAACAAGTTATCAGGTTGGCAAAAAATAAAAAACAAAGGCCATAAGATAATTTCTAAAGACCCACTGATTACGGATATTTAGAAAGGCCTTTGAGAGAAGTTTTGGATAAATGCTCTCTAGATTGTACAGCAAAGATCTTTCCCACGTCAGCCTTCACTAGAAATAAAACAACAAAAAGCAAAATCCAAATTTAAAAATAGAAAACTCTTATCCTCCTTATCATATAGAAAAAAACCACAACTATTTCTCTCATCCCCTCTCATACCCAAATCTGGATGCTATCCAGATTAGGAAAATCAGAGTTCTCAAAAGGGAATAGATGATTTGAGGACTAAATGGTCTTTTTATGTTTTCTTAAATTTCCTATGTTCATGCATAGTTAAAGATTTGGGCTATTTATCTCCAGTGGGAATTAAGATTGCTATTGATTTTTTTAAGTATCCCAAATTGAGGCTGTAAATGAACCTTTCTAAAGAACAGGGCTTCAATTTTCTTTAAGGAACATTGCTAGAAAGATGGCAGGAAGTTTGTTCTTTGGTGAAGGCCTCCAAACTCAGCTCTTGCAGGCAGTGCATCCTGGGTGAGTGATGGGCAGGGGTGGAGAAATGTCTCTCAGAAACGCTGCTAGAGGCCAGTGAACCAGCCATGGAAATGAGTTGAATGTGATAGATTTGCCTGGTGGAATCCTTGGAAAAGTAGAGAGGCAGATCAGGGGAAATGCCAAAGGGAAACTGTGAGACCTGAGGTGANTCAGAAACGCTGCTAGAGGCCAGTGAACCAGCCATGGAAATGAGTTGAATGTGATAGATTTGCCTGGTGGAATCCTTGGAAAAGTAGAGAGGCAGATCAGGGGAAATGCCAAAGGGAAACTGTGAGACCTGAGGTGAGGTGAAGAATGAGTTCCTGGGAGGAACACAGTGATGTCAAGAAGAGCTCACAATGCTGAATTTGGAACTTGTAACTCTGAAAATTGCTGGACCATAAAATGTCTTTTTCAAGATGTAAATTTGGAATAAGAGCTAATGAAAGACTAGTCTCACCTCTTAGAGAGGATGGTATTGTAGGATAGATTATGGAGAAAAGGAAGAAAACTCAAATCTTGATTTTATGCTGTTTCATCCTTTCCAGTGGAGCAAATTATCTTCAGATTGGGAAAGGGCAGGATAAGTAATNTAATGAAAGACTAGTCTCACCTCTTAGAGAGGATGGTATTGTAGGATAGATTATGGAGAAAAGGAAGAAAACTCAAATCTTGATTTTATGCTGTTTCATCCTTTCCAGTGGAGCAAATTATCTTCAGATTGGGAAAGGGCAGGATAAGTAATATAAATAATAAGAACAACTAGTTTAATTCCTGCTATGCACTGAATTGTATCCCTCCAAGATCCACAGATTGAAACAATACTAACACATCTCTTAGTGTGATGGTGTTGGAAGAGGGCATTTTGGAGATAAGTAGGTTTAGATGAGGTCATGAGGGTGGGGTCCTCCTGATGGGATTAGTGCCCATATAAAAGGAGACATCAGAAAGCTTGCTCTACTTCCCTCTGTTTCGGCCATGTGAGGACTCAGGGTATTTGCAAGCTAGGAAGAGAGTCCTCACCAGAACTCAACCGTGCTGGCACCCTGATCTGGGAATTCTAGCCTCCAGAACTGGGAAAAATTACTTTCTGTTGTTTGAACCACTCAGTCTGTGGTATTTTGTCATGACATGTGTGATGATTAATGCAATTCCTTAAGAGTAAGGAAGAGATAATAGAAGAGAGTCTATCATGCAGAAATGCACAAAATAAATGCATATTCTTTTGATTTCAAACCACTTTGTTGTTGTTGCTCAGCATTGCCCAACTCTTTGTGACACCATGGACTGTAGCCTGTGAGGAAAATCTGGACAAGAACACTGGACTGGGTTTCCATTGCCTTCTCCAGGAGATATTCCTGACTCAGGGGTCAAACCTGCATTTCCTGCATGAGCAGGCACCTGAGAAGCCCTTCAAACCACTAGGGCTCTTCAATCCATAATGGATTTTGTTATGGTGTTAATTCTTGTTTCAGAAGAGCTCAAAAAAGAGTTTATTTAATAGATCTTTAATGAGCACTTATTAAGTGTCGAATGCTTCTCTAGTTGCTGAGGGTAGACTGAGATAGTGGAGAGTAACAAAGGAGCAAGATGAGATGGACAGAAAGCAAAGCATTACATGGCAGTGATATTTTCCTTCTTAGTCCGGAGCTGGGGCTTCATCTCAAAGTTGAGGACTAAAGAACTCAGTGAAACTCTATGTTCAAGGCTCTGCTGGCTGCTAAAACAGTGCGTATGGGAGGCACCAAGTAAGAATGAGCTTTACCAGTACACCCACTGTCACCAGCCAGTGTTAGAAGTAGGCTGAACGGGAGTAGGAGCCAGCACTTGGAGGATGCGTGTTCAGAGCTTGACTGTTCCCTTCCCTCTGTCACCAGGTGATCAGGGCTCTGAGTGAACCATTTTTGGGGATGCCTTCAGAATGGTAGACTCAGGTCTCATTCCCTGGCAGGACTGGAGGTCTTTTTTGATGCTGTCCCTGAAGTAGATTAAGAAGAGTAGGGTGCAGCCTGGCAGTAAGGCTCCATCCCCGTGCTGGTGGTTTAGTCTAAGTTGTGTCCAACTCTTGTGACCTGATGGACTGTAGCCCATCAGGTTTCATAGGATTTCCAAGGCCAGAATACTGGAGCAGGCTGCCATTTCCTTCCCCAGGGGATCTTCCAAACCCAGGGATCAAACTCGTGTCTCTTACCTCTTCTGCACTGGCAGATGGGTTCTTTATCACTGGTGCCGCTGGGGAGATGAGGGGAGCTGTCTAGAGGCAGAGGCTGGAAGTCCGCTGGCAGAGCGCAGGGCAGGGGAGTGTGGTATAACTGGGGAGACAGGGCCGTGTTTACATCACTGGTTATTGGCAGCAATCAAGATGGGGAGCAAGAGGACTCCAGTTGTTAGGGAGGCTCCACTTGCAGCCTCTGGGGAGTAGCTGAGTGCAGGAATGGGATCAAGTATGGGTTAGGGCTCTTAACTTGGGAAAAGGTTAAAAGGTTTCATGGCTGCTTTCCTGGAAAGGCAGGCAGAAGAGTACATCCCTCAGAAAACCCCACTCCTCATCTCAGCAGATTCCTTTGAACTCTCTTGAATCAGAATGAGACAGAGAAAACCTTTTACCACCAACGCATGTCCAGACACGTAAAAAGTTGTATTCAGTGATGGTGAGGGAGGTTGTGTCTCTGTGGAGTCAGGGACATCTGGGGACTCTCTCTACTTCCTGCTCAATTTTTCTGTAGACCTAAAACCTCTCTAAAAATTAAGGTCTATTAAAAAAAACAACAACGATAGTTTATCTGACAGAAGGCTCCCTCTCCCAGAGTTGTTGAGGACTGACAGGATTTTAATTGCTAAGTGAGAGCAGCTATAGCCAGTTTTATTGAAGGCAAGGCTAGCTCCTCTATTTTTCAGAATTTTAAAGACTTAACTAAACAGATAATAGAGTTTGCTTCGGTCTGCTATCTTGTGAACTATCTTTGGATAGGATATTGACTCCCAGTGAGCTGTACATGACTTGTAAGAGAAAGAAGAAGTAAATGTTAAGATATAGGAGATTGAATAATGTTTCCATGTATGCCAAACACCTAACACATGGTTGCTTATGTGAATGAATGAACAGAGGAACTGGTGAGCCAAAAAGCAGGTGGCTCTTGATGCCTGAAGTAGCACATAGTGGAAGTAAGGTATCACGCATTGATGGGGAGGAGGATGAAGGGAAATGCTGTGCTATTCCAAAAGTCAAACAAAATGAGAGAGACTGAATTCCTTCTCCTGGGTATGGTGGGTGAGACTGAGGTTCTCTGAGAGTCCAGGGTTTGGAGGCAGAAGAGTGAAGAAATTGAAGGAAAGAAAAAAGGATGTAAACAGAATGGATTTCACTCCACACTATACCATACAGTCCTATGGTCTAGCCTGTGATGGAGATGGGAAAGAGATTAGCTTTGAATTAATTTTGATATAAGTATTTGAAAATGAAGAGGCCTAAGTCTTAGAAATCAAAATGAGACAATTCTCAGCCACAGTGGCTGAAATGCTATGGATTTTGGCCAAGATGACATAAAGGCACCATTTCCTCTGGAGAAAGCAGGGTTGACATGGCAGCGTTTGGGGTACAGTTTTGTATTTATATCCCAATAAATGGAGATTTCTCCATAAATCGATTACTTTTTAAAAAAGTTATATGAAGAAGTGAAGGAAACAAAATGGGTACTAGATGTGGGAAGATGAGATGGCAGGCTTGAGACACCTTTCTGGGGGATAGGCATTGCCCTGAGGAAGTAGCCTTTGGGTTGAAATCTTTGTGTGAAGAGCTTGTGGACAGTGAGCTTTGTTGGTAAAAGTAACAGCAGTTACTAAAGCCCTGAGGTGGTAACAGGCTTGCCCAAGGCAAGCAACAGAAAAAAGGCCACTAAGACTAGATCAAACCAATCAATTCTAAAAGAAATCAATCATGGCTATTCATTGGAAGGACTGATGCTGAAGCTCCAATAGTTCGGCCACCTGATGTGAAGAAGGGACTCATTGGAAAAGACCCTGATGCTGGGAAAGGTTGAAGGCAGGAGGAGAAGGGGACAACAGAGGATGAGATGATTGGATGACACCACTGATTCAATGGATATGAGTTTGAGCAAGTGCCAGGAGTTGGTGATGGACAGGGAAGCCTGGCGTGCTACAGCCCATGGGGTTGCAAAGGGTTGGACATGACTGAGCTACTGAACAACAACAAGACTAGAAGTGAGGAAGACATGGCCCCAGATGAGGTCAAGGATTGGTTCCTGTAGATGTCCTGCCCACAAAGAGCAAAGATGGATTTTATTCTCAGTGTAAAGCTTAGTCTTTGCAGTATTCATTAAGAGAGGGATGTGGTCTGATGGACTTGAGATGATTTGAGGGCTGCATGGAGAATTGTGAGAATGAGGGCTTGAGAGAAAGCAGGGTGACCAGTTCAACAACAACTAGTTCTATTTTCTCAGTCAAAATAGGCAAAAAAGTATAAAACCTCAGCTGTTGGTGTCATCAGTAATGATGAACAGAGAAACAATGGGGAAAAAACTGGAAGTTCATCCTGACCAATGCCGGACAGCTCACTTTCTTTCAGTTTAATAGCAATGGCAAAATAATTTCTATTAAAATATTAACAGTTGTCATTATTGAGTTCTTACGCTGTGCCATGCCCTGAGCTAGGCATGTTAATTAATCTTACCTTATTTAGTCCTCATAAGAATATGCACCAGAAATACTGTAGAGGAGATGGCAGCTATTAATAACCAAATGTAAGACTTGACAAGCTATCAGTTTAGTCAAGCAAATGATTAACCATTCAGTGATTTAAAACCAATTCCATATTTGACTAAATTCCATCTTTTTAAACAACTCCTTTATTTACAGACTTTCATATTGAAAGGGACACTTGAAATATTCTTCTCTAGATGCAATGATATTGTGAAGTTACAGACATCATCAGGAATACATCTCAGAAAAATTACCAAATTATTTTCTAAAATGCCCTTCAGATGTTAAAGATTTTAATATACTGAAATGTTATCGTATAGAGAAAAACCACCCTGGGACCCACTATTTACGGAGGGCCTCGCTTTAATAAGCAAACAAGATTCCGTGGAACTGTGCAAACGTTGAATGAGAGATGACCGTGGATTTAAATTGGAAATTTTTTTGTCAGCCAAGGAGAGCTTTTTGGTCTGTCTCCATGAATTCAATTTTACAGTTTTTGCTTGATGAAATGATCAAAGCCTTTTGCTTCTGAATGAACATTCCTTTGAAATGTAAAATTAATAGTTTAAAACTTAAAGGAGAAATAATCACGGTTTTAGATTTCAGAAGATGACCAGTTGTTGTGAATATTTCGAAAGAGAAATTTCTGATTTAAAAACATGTTTAAACAGCTTTAGAAATTAACCGACCTTTTTTCCTGTAAGTATTCTCAGTGTTTGTCCCCTTACTATAGATACTATGTGGTTTTCCAAAGAGCATGAGGGCTGTTGGCAAAAACTGATCATGAGAAGACTTAAAAATATGTTTTACCATAATAAGAAAGTATAAATAGTGTATGAATAAACAAAATTCATATACATTTTTTATTCTAAATAAAGAAAAATTTCATGATGAAAGCAGAGAAAGCCTGTTACGAAGAAAATAGTTTGGAAAGCCAAAGTATGGCTGAAAATATAAAAGAAGTATTCCTTCTCAGTATTAGAGAGAAAAGATAGCTTTAAGTGAAAGCATTCAGCTACTCACAGACAGGAGCATGTGCAAGAATAAGGACACAGATGGGTTTCCAGAAATCATACCCATGTACGTGGATGGCTGAGTTCTTTTGCTGTCCACCTGAAACTATCACGGCATTGTTAATTGGCTATGTTCCAATACAAAATAAAAAGTTTCCTTTTAAAAAAAGATTACTTAGAAATCAGATATTTACCATGCAGTGATCTATGCAGCTGTAATTCATGTTGGGCATGGGGGAACGAAAAAACATCAATGCAGAGAAAGATAATAAGTGGTATTATTCTAAGAAGATCCACACACAGTTTTAACTGTCAGTTTGGGCTGTGAGCCAGTTAGTTCCTAGATAGAAAAGTTAGAACTCTTAAGTGCAATTTTAATATTGTTGCCAATTATTAATTGCCTAAAACATAGGACTTAGGTTTGGATTACATACTCTTTTATCAGCTTCAACTCAATTATAAGCTGGAATAGAAAGAAACAAACAAAATCTTCCGAAAGCAAGAGAGAGAAAAGTGGTCCATATCTTTTCATAATATTTTATAGTACTTTCTCTAATCTGAATCTAACATTCTATTTCCTACATAAAAGAAGTGGTGGGATTTAGCCTAACAAACTTCACAGCATTCATCTGTTTTCTAAAAATGTTTTCGTGTGAATAGACACGAAATATCTGTGTTAAAATATCATGATAGGTAGTAGACTTTATAGAAATACTGTAAAGAGAGATATTGCCTTTTTCAAATCAAGATCTACTTAAGGAAATTTAATTTAGATATAATTTCACAGAGTTATCAATTTGACTTGTTGATTGAACTGTCCAAGCAACTGGATTGCACTTTTTTTTCCCCTACCCCTACAGATGTATAACTATGGTGACTAAATTGACTCATATACAGTTGACCTGCTGGAAGTTAATGTCACTTAGCTGTCACTGTTATTAGCAGAAAAAGAAAAAGAATTACCAAGGAAAGAAAATAATTTCAGAGTTTAAAGAGGGAGGGATATATGTATACTTATGGCTGATTCACTTTGTCATACAGCAGAAACTAACACAACATTGCAAAGCAATTATACTCCAATTAAAAAAAATTAAAAAGAGTTTAGATTTGGTTTATATTTCTTAGACATTCATTCTTTGAAGAAAAAAATATCTTTCTCTGAAGTAGGTCTCTGGCTTGAGGTCCTTAAGCAGTTGGCTTGGGACCCCGAGCCTGATGCTGAGGATAGGGTTTTGTTGAAAATATTCCTGTCCATGGCACTGCACAGTGTGGAAGCCAAGACTTTGGGCTCTTTGTTTGTCTTGGTCTCTGTCTCTGTGTCTCTTCTTTAAGTAATAACTGCTGTATTTGCAATACTTGTGAATGTAAGTGAGCGTTAAGTGGCTTTCTCCTATAGTGGCCTTTGAAAAATGTGAAGATGTTGTTCCTCGTAAGCATTTAGAACAGAAGTTGAAAGACGAGAGACTGTTGGCAATTGTACATCACACAATCGCTTATCTCTTTTCAATAATGTACTGTTCAGCACAGTGTACATTCCCCGAGGAAGCTCTGTGGAATTGCCCTTTCTTCCACTTAGAAAGAAAGCTTTAATTTCCTTCCTGTATCTACTCTGAATGGTAATTGGACATTGAAATTCTTGTTTCCTGATTTATGGTGATGATTAGGGCAACAGAGGGATAATACAAATTTGGCCACTCTAACATAAAATAAAATGAAACATTCTCTGAATAATTACAAGGCAATAATGATGATTCTCCCCTCCTTCTCTCCCCACTCCTCTCAACCTTCCTATGAGAGAATGAATGAGGCAATGCATTTGTATTAACAAACAAATGAATTGACATTTTTGAGATGGACCAAGGGAATGTTATCACTGCTATTTCCTGTAAGAGAAAGAAATGAATTCTCAGTGTCCATAAATGTGGCTACTGTTTTATCACTAGGGTCCTGCTTATAAATGTTTTGTTCTCACTGTTCTTTGCCTGCCAAACTGCCCTAAAAGGAGTGAAGGAGTCAGAGAAATGACTCATTGGGGAGGTGATGGAGAGAGAGAGAGCTGAGGGGCTCTCCCTGCTTTCCTTGGGGAGATATTTGCTCTCTCTCTGGACTGATTCAAGGTGAGGGAGACAGACGGCTGTTAATTTAAGGGTCATCGGGTGATGGGAGCAGAAGGATTCATCAGGAAGCATCTTCCATTCTTAACCCTTTCTGCTTAGGGCTGTACCCAGGCGTATCCTACCCCCCACCCCACCCCCATCTATAGGAAAAAGGAGATTGAGTCCTCAGTATTCTTTTCTCTGATTTGTGCTTTGGGCTTTGTGATTATGTAATACCAGCATGAGTTTGAGCAAGCTCTGGGAGTTGGTGATGGACAGTGAAACCTGATGTGCTTCAGTCCATGGGGTTGCAAAGAATAGGACATGACTGAGTGACTGAACTGAATACCAACTTAGTCTTTATCAAAAATGGAAACGGTCCTTAAGATATTCTTTTTATGGTTTGTATGATATTCTGATCATGGGAGCAAGTGATTTTTACCACCCTCTGTATGTGGCTAATTTTTGCTTCAGAATTTAAGCTTCTGTGTGTTGTATCTTTGCTTCAGAATTTAAGTAGAAATCTTCTCTTCCTGTTACACTTAATTAGGTTGGGATCTGTACTGTAGGGACAGATTTTACCAGCTTAATGAAAACTCTTCAAATGCAGGTCAGTATAAGAACAGGCGAAAGAGAAAGGAGATAATATTTGTTGAGAGCTTACAGCCATGTAGGCCTTAGTGTAGACTGTTTGTTTATAAAGGATCTCATTTAATACTCACAAAATGTAGGGATTCAGGAAATCAAAGCTCAGTTAGATTTGGTCATGTTCTTCAGGTAATACAATTAGCTTGTTCTAGAGATAGAATTGAAATCCTAAGGTTTTTGGCTTCAAAGTTATGTCAGATTGAACACACTTTCAGTGTAACTTGTGCATCAATGGACAATGTTATAGAATGTGTCAGTATAATGATTCTTGATCAAGCTGGCCAGAGCTGCCTTTACATACCCTTCAAAATGGGAGCATCATGACAAGTCAGTGTGTATACTTAGGGAAAGGAAAGTGTTGGAAACCTATTTATGCTTTGATAACTAAAAAAAGCACTGGTCACCTGCCAAACTGACATACATTTTTAGAATCAGACACTCTAAGATCCTCCTTAAATGCTGCTTATGATAAATAATGCCATGTAAATATCCACCACATGCTGCAGTGCATGGCTGAGTTCTTAGAACACTATCATTACTTCCTCAGATGGTCTTGATTAATGTACAATGATGGATAAAGTTTTTTTTTTTTCTTGAGAAAATATTATGATGTGACAACTTGATGTCTATAGATAAGTTAAGGTTTCTGTACAAGTTAAGGTTTCTAGAGGATACTTTTAATAGTTCCCAAAGCCTTATGCTAAATAAGGTAGTATTTATGTTAATGAAAAACTTGATTATCCCATGGGTTTATGGCAATCACAGAGTCTATGTTGTAAAATAGGACTGGGAAGAGCTCTTGATTCCTATTTGTGTCCATGTCATTTCTACTTTGATCACCTTTAACAGTGTAACTCTCCTTCCTTTTTATCCCCTGTTCTTCAGATTGCATAATCTCTACTGATTCATCTTCAGTTTATAGATTCTTTTTTCTGCCATCTCAAATCTACTTTAATACTTAAAAAATTTATTATACTTTCACCTCCAGAATTTGTATTTCTTTTAAAATAATTTCTCTTTATTAATATTCTCTATCTGATGAAATATTGCCTTTATTTCTTTGTTGTTGTTGTTGTTGTACCATGTGGGCTGTGGGATCTTGACTCCCCAGGGAGTGAAACCAGACTCTCGGAAGCAAAGGGGCAGAATCCCAACCACTGGACCCCCAGGGAATTCCCCCTTTTTAGTTCTTTAAGCAGTTACCTTTAGCTTTTTGAAAAAGAAAAAAAAAAATAGCTCCACTTCCTACCACACTACAACCTTGTACCAATTAGGAATTATATTTGACTGCAAACAGCAGAAACTGGTCTGCCTTGGTTTAACCAAGTAAGAGTTAGCTTTTCTCACGTAACAAAAAGCCCATGGGTAGAGAGTCTCAAATTGGTAGAGTGGTCCCAGGATGTTCTCAAAATTCCAGGGACCCTCTGCTCTCCAGTTCTGTCATCCTTAGTATGAAATGTTCATTCTTAACAACTGCCTCCCATTACAAAATGGCTGCTTTACTTCCAGACTCACAGTGTCATTTGAGGTCAGAAAAAGAAAACCAGGATCATTCAGGAAGGAGCTGTGTTTCTTTTGCGAAGGCAAAACCTTGCAGAAACCTGCAACAGCTTTTCCCTTGTCTTACTGGTGAAACCTATCGAGAAGTGAACCCTCGCTGCAAGGCAGTCTGACAAAATTAGTATTTTGGCTGGGTTCATTGTCACTAAAGAACTTAGGACTCTATTAGTAAGGCAGAACCAGTGAATAGATTTTGTGTATATAATTGTACCTGTGCCCACCCCAACCCCAGGCGTGAACTGTGTGCTTATACTTGCCTCTGGGATTAGAGGTGAAAGTAGAGAAAAGGAGGCTTTCTCAAGGTTGCGAGGGGCTTCTGATTAGCTGTGCACTGTGTTTTTTTTTTCTTCCTTGGTGTTAGAATACCTTTGTTCCCTTTGATTGGCTAGATTATCACTTTCTCTCTCTCTCTTTTTCTAATTATTCATTTGCCAGATGATGCCATTTCCTTAGAGTAACCTTCCTTGACACTTCAGAAAAGAATAGACAACTCCCCCATGCCCCTTAGGTTTACCAGGTTGCGCTAGGGGTAAAAAATCCACCTGCCAATGCAGGAGATGCTGGTTCTATCCCTTGGTTGGGAAGATCCCCTGGAGGAGGAAATGGCAACCCGCTCCAGTATTCTTGCCTGAAAAATTCCATGGAAAGAGAAGCTTGGTGGGCTACAGTCCATGAGGTCACAAAGAATCAGACATGATTGAGTGACTGAGCACATACTCATGCCCCTTGGAGCAAGATCTTTTTTTCCTTCTTTTTGAACATTTATCACAATTATACTTACTTGTGAGAGGTGGGGGGCAGTTTTGTTAATTGTTGAATTTCTTGCTCTCTTTTCTATTAGCCTATAGACTCCTCCCTTATGTGTCTAGCATAGTGCCTACAACAGAGCAGACCCTCAGTAAATATTTTTTGAATGAATTGATAATGACTGAATAAATTTCTTCCTTCACCTGCTGTTCTTC
The DNA here is from genome assembly GCA_006410875.1 of Neotragus pygmaeus. Classification (NCBI taxonomy): domain Eukaryota; kingdom Metazoa; phylum Chordata; class Mammalia; order Artiodactyla; family Bovidae; genus Neotragus; species Neotragus pygmaeus. The sequence goes on from SJYV01029990.1 coordinate 3,380,645, forward strand.
CTTTTCTTTATGCATCTTTTTTATCCTGGTCCTCCATTCTAACCTTAAACATTCTCTAAGTACTCTCATATATATTTATCCATTCATTTATATGTCTTTACTTTTTGTCTCTACGTCTCTCTAGATTATTCTCTCTCTCTCTCTCAGGTATTGTCTTTATTCACAACTCTATAAGTCTATCCTAGTTTTCTTACTCAGGTGTCTGTATCCCACATTAGTTGTCTGCTGGTTTCTATCTGGAATGCCTCGCCATCACCCTCTACCTAACAGATTCTAAATTACAATCATCAGAAGCACATCTTCATTCTCTAGAGTCTGAAAGTGATGATACCTCCTTCTAGTTACTTAAGCTTGAAAATATGGTGTCATTTGTAGGATCATTTATTTATATCATTAAGTTGCATTTTCTTTATCTTGGCAAATAGCTCTAGTTGTTCTCTATTCTTGTTGCCACCACCCCAGTACACAAGGTGTAGGGTTTGTGGGTACTGCTATATGTGAGATGACAAGATCAAAGGTGACAGGGGTCAATGGCCAAATGCTCTCCATCAAGAATGGGGCAGATTAGAGGCTTTTGCCAGTTTACGGCAGTATACCCTTTTTTTTTTTTTTACTTTTAAAAATTGGAATAGAATTGCTTTACAATGTTGTGTTAGTTTTTTGCTGTTCAACAAAGTGTATCAGCCATGTGCATGCATATATCCCCGCCCTCTTGGACTCCCCTCCCACTCCACCTGGCTCCACCCATCACATTATACTCTTTTAAACACCATATGCTGATGCTCATGACTTGTGGCACAATCAATTTGATAACCTGGGATTACTCTGCAGTAAAATTTGAGAGAGTTTAACTACTTAAAATAGGGGGACCATGTTATGATAGTAGGTATGGACAATTTTTGCATTTCTGATGAAAAGATTGCAAAATGGTATTAAAAAACTGCAGAAGTAGAGTTGCAGTAATAATGTATTTTGTGAAGACATATTAAATATTCCCACTCAATCAATTTCATAATGCAGAAATTAGTGGAAATTTATTAAAATTAATAGGTATGAAATTTAGAAAAGTTAGCACAATTGCCTCACAGATTACCCCATTCATCAAGATGGACATTTTTCTTTTACAGGAAAATAGTGAATCATACGGACATATTGAATGAATAAATGAATATGGCAGTGTATGTATGAGGCCAGAATGATTGATTGAGAAGTGACAAACTTTGATCCTTTCTATTCAGCATTTGCAGTCTAAAACTCTATTAGTTGTTGAAAAAAAGCCCCAGTGTTTGGAAAAGCTGTGAGCAAACAAAGTTATCTTTTAACATAAAACTTTTAAAGTTATTTTGTCAGGGGACAGTTTCTACGTGCCTTTAGGTTGATTGGCCGTGTATTATGCAGAAATTTAGTGAACACTTTCCACATCACTCTGGTTCTTTAGGACATTTTTTTCTGTTTGGACTGAGAAGGAGTTTTGTGATATAGTTCATTTTTTAGTTCCCTGCATTTGTCAGACTGAAATTCATCTCTGTCACCATGTTGTTCTTTAGGATACGTTCTTCTGATAGATAGAGGTTTAGATGTTTAGGGCACAGAGGCAAAGAAGCACAGCTGTTATCAACAACAGGTTCACTTCACTCTTAATTTCCCCAAGTTTATACCTTTTCCCTTTTTCATTAAGTATCCATTTGATTATGGGGATTACATGCAGACAGGGGAAGGACTCTTCCCCTCTCTATGGGATCAATAAAGCATTTGTTTCCTTTTAAATTTATTTCAGCTAATTCTGGCCCCTTTAATGTATCTGGCATTGAGATATAGGAATTAAGGCATGTTTAGGTATTTGCCACAGTCTTATACCCACAGGAGGAATCATACTGGAAAAGACCAGAGAACAAGATCCTTCTCCCCTTTATTGGTGGATGTATTTCATTTATTACTTTTAGAGATTCTTTTCCTCTGGACATTGTCATGTTTTTCCCCAATAGGGTAGAATAAATATTATTTTGGTTTTCATCCATCATAATATTAGAAAGCTACTGTCATAAGGAGAAACTTAAGACTTGAGAACTGGAGCAGTTGTTAAGTCAAAAATCTAAGCTTGTTTTTATGATAAAAACAGTGAGTAAAAGGCATGGAAGAAATAGAAAAATATGTGCCTAATATTTTTCTTTGGATCTCATCTTCATGGATCCCTTAAAATAAGTAGTTATAATTCAGTTCATCAACTTGACTAACATCATTCAAATTGATTGTCATTATTTAGCAATAAAACTGCTGGCAAGTTCTTCCCTTTATAGCTGGTTGGGTTGGTGTGCTTTTGCATATCTAACTAACCTTGGTACATTGATATATGTCACTGTAATAAAATAGGAAAATCAGCTCTATCAAAAGATACGGTAACAACCAATATTGGAGCTAGTAAGATATTCTGTTTGTATGGAACTCTTTCTCTCTCATTTTTATGGCAGTGGAAAATTCAGTGGTAAGAGTGGATAGCAGTCAAGATCATGTTTTTATTTTTTTTATTTTTTTAAATTTATTTATTTTTAAATTTAACTTTACAATACTCTATTGGGTTTGCCATACATCGACATGAATCCACCACAAGTGCACACAAGCTCCCAATCCCGAATCCCCCTCCCACCTCCCACCCCACAACGTCTCTCTGGATCATCCCTGTACAACAGCCCCAAGCATCCTGCATCCTGTATCAAACATAGACTGGTGATTCATTTCTTACATAATAGTATATATGCTTCAGTGCCATTCTCCCAGATCATCCCGCCCTCTCCTACTCCCTCTGAGGCCAAAAGTCCATTGTCTATGTCTGTGTCCTTTTGTTGTCTCACATACAGGGTCATCATTACTATCTTTCTAAATTCC